>JAOTQE010022693.1:0-10601 GCA_025631205.1 Nesometra sesokonis | reverse complement strand
TATCTCACTCGCTACCCGACACAATTTAATAAATTAAAACACTTGTCTAGGCTAGGGTCCTATCCACCAGAACTGAAAATAATAATATGAAGATGGGCCTAGCATAGGCCTAGTCTGCCTAGCTAGGCTGGCAGGGTAGTTAGCCTAGCCTAGGCCTAGGCCTGAATTTGAGAATCGCCAGGTGGGCGATACTCTCGAAACTTTGGGTGGCCCGACACCAAAAAAGGCCGTTTTTGGCGACCAGACGACCGCTAAGTTTCAGCCCTGAACCAGTACACTTGCCTGAACACCTACTCATCTCAAAAGGTGTACTGGAATCTTTAAAGTTCCTGTATATTGAGCCTATGGTTTATTGTCCATACCAGGCAATACTTGTCTCACCACTGTAAGCAGGCACAAGTGGGTCTTCGGTCCTCTACTGTTTTTGTAAGGTTCACAGTTCTTTTGTTTTAACCGGCTCATGCAATACAAAGATACTTATTATTTCTTTAAGGGTTATTTAAAAACAAAATCAATTTCATTGTTTATGTGAACAATTGTATTAAACAATACCAAACACTTTCTTTGATTTTGTGAAAAGTGTGGTTTATCTTTCGTTGTTGTTCTTCAGTTACTGCAGTAATCCAGTGCTATTATGTTTTCTTTGGTGACTGCATTGACACACAATGTCTCATCTCGAAACGTTTTAGTAAGTTCTTTTTTTCATTTACTGAACTAAAACTCTGAATTGCTGCAGTAACTGCAGCAGGATCATTGTGACATGGTACTGTGTGACTTACATAGTATTCTCATATATCTAGCCTGTGACGGGCATTGTCAAATAAATAATATTTTTTACATTGATTTGATTTTTAAATAATGTAATTACCGATAGGCACGAATAGTTGAAAGTCCGCCAAGTGATTCAGAAAAATGTGCGAATACTGGTGATTTACTAATACTGTCAAGACGTTGTAATTCCCTAAGAAAAGAAACAAAGAAAATTATGTAAACATAATAATTAATAAATTGAACTAATTTACCTACTTTTAAACTAAATTTTGTTGAATAAAGCCATATAAAAAAAATAGTGTTTGATCGTCTTTACGTTTTTTGAAAGTAAAGAATGAGGAGGTATTTCTTTAGCGAACCTACCAAATTGAGATGCATTGTGTACGGCAGCATCTATATGGTGGCCAACAGATGTCAAAGTACAGTGCTTGATCATCTCGTTGAATTGATATAAGCAAACAAACAAAACAAATACAGTAGACAAAATGTAGTACATAGGCCTATTAAGCAGTGGAAGCAGTTGGCACAGCGGTTGCATTTCAGACTTCCAATCATGAGGTCGGTGGTTTCAAGCTCACCCTGGTCGGCTGTCTGTGTTCCTAGGCAAGACATTTTATCCTTGTTGCCTCTCTCCACCCAGGAGTATAAATGGGTACTTGGGTGGCACAAATGCCATATGCGCTGAATACAGCTGCAAAATTATGGAATGGATTGCATTTCATAGGTGTTTGTTCCAATGACTGGGGGTAACAATTGTGAAGCGCTTACAGGTCTTGGCAATAAGCACTATATAAATGTCACATTATTATTAAACAATGAAATTCAATTGGACCTTGCTTTTTCTTCCTGTAATTAAATGGTATGGACACATTATATTTCCCAAATCTTTATCTCAGTTAAAAAATGAAACTGAAAATTGTAAGAAACATGGCTATGTAGTTATCCTGAATAAGTTGTAGAAGTACTAAAAGTCATCTAAAAATTATACCCATAATGAAGGTTGGAAAGGTAAAAAAAAATTGCTTGATTCGCTCACAACACCCAGAAACACCACCCAGAAGCAGCTGCAGATTCTACATCTTTGAGCCTATAGGCCAAAATTATTTAACATCTGGTTCAATAATTGATGAAGACAATAGTCTTTTAGAGTTTTAAAATTTAAATAAATGGGGTAGGTGATTTTTTAATGTCGGGAGGGGATGATCAACAACGATTTTTGTTTATTTTGCCTCAATAAAGCATGTTTTTTTAATCAGTGTTATAGAAATTCGAACAGGAAAAAATGATATTCTGATATACACTGTATTTGATGTGCACTTGAATCACAGCAGAGCACAAGCAAGAAGTTCAATGTGAACTTATGTCCTTGTCAGTCAACATGTTGGATATACAATTACCTTGACGTTGTAATGAAGAACTTCATGAGGACGAGATACAGGAAAAAGATAGGAATGATGGCAACAATGAAATACCAGGCAACTACAGCATTCACAATAATCGCAGACAGACACGACAACGAAAATCTTAAGAATGATGATATAGTTTGACCAAGTTTCTGTTGAAAAAAATTTTGATTTTGAAATATTTATTTCCATCAATTCAATAGAATTTTTATACACACACAGGCAACACCTTAAAGTTATTGTTTATATTTTTTAATCTAACTCTTGTATTGTAGTGAAAGATGTAGACCAAACATTCTTCTCCCCATGGGTCATCAGGCTGTTTTGTTAGTTTCTGATCCATAGGCTTTGTGGTTGACTATGTTTCTGCTCCATATGCTATTGATATTCGGATAAGCTAGTCAGAAACATCATTTGGCAATGATTACAGACAATATTTTTCAGACATGTGGAGGATGAACTTAACAAACTGGGTGGAAGGTCTTAAAATACTGTAAAGCCATTTATTTCCTGGTCCCAATTTTTGAAAAAAATTCACAATTTGAAACATTATGGAATGGAATGTTAAAATTTAAAAACACGTCTGTCAAATTGCTTGTTATTGCACACACATGACAGGCGTGAAGACTTTGACCCGGAATTTCACAAGAATGATGGGAAAAATATTGTATAAACCTTGAACATTCCAAAGAACCAAAAGTTAGCATTCAGTGATTTAAGTTTGGAGAACATTTGGAGTGGCACTGTAGCTTGGTGGTTAGCATGCTTATCTTCCAATCTCGAGGTCATGGAATTGAACCTGGCTAAACGCTAGGTTGGTTTCCATGACTTAACAACGCTACTCCCCAAGCCTCATAATGAGACTTGGTTTAGAAAGCATGGCGTTGTTCTCATCCTGTAAGTGGCAAGTAAACTTGCTGTTGGATGTGACACGAAATAAAAAAAAGGAAATAAAAAAAATTTTTCTTTCAAAATACAGATTTTTTTTGGCAATTAAGGAGATTTTAATAAAACTCATATAACAAATATATTTTTTTCATATTTATATATTCAAATAGTGCCAAAATTATTATTTTTACAAAATAAACATTTTTAAGACAATCTTCTCAGCCTGTACCAAGAGACCTCACAGTAAGTTTCAATACTGTAGTTGTTATGTGGGGCTCCCTTTCGTAGAGTATTCATACATATGATACAGTCGTACATGTTAATAGTTTAATGATAAAACAAAGAGAAGCAAGATCACTTATTTTTTTAATATCACATCTTTATTAATTAGGAAAATCTGTTTTGTTAATTGCTTGACAAATAAAATCTTAAGAGATCTTTGCGTGTCCTTCATTTTCGATTGTCAGATTATCACAAAATTCACGAAGAATAAGACAACATAAAAATAAATTGATTTACAATGTGCAAAGAAAGAAAACGTGTGGGTGAGTGGCCCACCCACCTCTGCCTACAATAATTGCATCCTTGTAAGGAGTTCAAACACCAACATACGCTGCATCATCACCGTACATTGCATGAATAAATACTATAAAATTATTTCATACGTACAATATCTGTGGTTTGTATGTCTGAAGAAAACCGATTCAAAATACGTCCTACCGGTGTGGTGTCGAAGAATCTGAAAAATAAACAGAGAAGGTTCACAGTGTTTAATACAATATCTGATTCTCAGACTCTAAATTATGGAATATTTAACCTCCCTCATTTACAATCCCTCCCTCTGAGAAAATATCCACAATCATACAAAAAACACAACTTGGGTAGATTGCTAAACAGTTTTTAGGCAGTATCAAGATTTAGCCAGCTGTGACATCATCAATTCTCTTTAATTATAGACTATTACTATACTTAGCAGTATATGCAGTCTGAAATATTGAAACCTACAAAGTGAAGGCTTTAAATGGTCTCCAGTCAATTTTGGAAAAGCGTTTGCCTATCTAACATTGTACTGGCTGTTTTAATAAGTTAGAAATATAAGTGGCAACTGTTTAAGTTGGACAAAAAAATGAGGGGATTTATTATTAATGAAGCATTTGAAAAATCCTTCCAGTTCATACTATGCAGATAAATATTTTACTAATAAACATCAAAAAATAAACTAACCTCATTGGTGAATGCATGACCCTGTATAGCATCTCTGAGTGCATTCTCTTGGAAGCTAGTATTGCGGTTATCAAGGCAAGGGCGGAGGATGTTACAGAGAAGCACACACTCGTGACAGACAGACCAGCATATCCACTCAAGTACTTATCTAAAAGGTCATCAAGCTCTTGCTACAGAAATGAAAAAAAATTAAAGCACACACATACAATATATAACAGGAATCCAAATATTATAATTTAGATGAAAGCAGGTTTTAAACATTATCAACATGGTAAATATACAATACACACAGCTGTCTTGATCTATGCCGGTGAATGTCAAAATATTTATTTATTTTTTACAATTATTTTCAATCAGCAAATATGTTTTACCATTCCATTTTTAAATGTAATAAATTTTGGAAAAACGTCGAAAAGTTACCAATTCTTGAGGAAATTTAAATCGGCATTAGCCTTTCTCAAGCTTTTTGTAAAGCTGTTCGGACTGTCTCAGTTCTTGTTTAGTCACCATACTGGTCAACGTAAAGTCTTGAATGATACAACCAAACTTTCAAACAGAAAGCAAAATAAAGACGAATCCATATATCTTTTCTTTACTTCCTGATATCTGTATCTGTTGTACTTATACCGTTAATTTTAATACCGCTCCTTTACTGTATTTCAAACAGATAATTACTGCACAGACTCTTATCTTAATTTTGTAATAAAAAATAGACCTAAAACCCTGTAAATAAAACAAACACACCAACAACTACATGTAAAATGTGCATTTTTTACATTTTCAATCTTTTTTAACCACTCAAATCGAAGTTAGTCATGTCTCAGGACTGTCATAGTCTCACCGTTGGATAGCCATTCTTCATCAGAACTGTTGCAAATGCATGTCTTAAGATCAAGAATGTACAGTTGAACATCCCGTAAGTGGACATCCTTGGGTCTGGGAAAAGTGTCCGCTAACGGGAGGTGTCCATTACGAGAATTTCAGCCAACAGAGAATCAAAGTTGTAAAATTTTGTATACGTCCTTATGTTTCAAAACGGCCTTTTCAAGACAAATGGCCTGTCAAATTTCTAGACACCACATTCTATACTTTAATATTAGTATTGTTTCTGATTTTTAAGATTGGTTCCGGATGAATCACAACCATTACAGTATAAAAAACATTTGTACAGAAATTTGTATTCGGTATACAGAAAAATCACTAAATTTTCCCGGATGTCCCTTTATAACATACATAAAATCTAAATCTTAAGACAAAAAGTGTCCATGTATGAGAGTTACAAATGCACTGATTAGATAGAAAGAACAAACAGGTCTTTGAATTAATGTCCATTATGGGAGTTGTCCACTTACGAGAGGTGTCCACACAGGGAGTTTCAACTATAATTGTTTAGACACAGTATCACTCAATTCTTTAAATGTACTTCAGGTACAAACTTAATGACAGAGTGTGTCCCAAATTAAATATTTAAAAAAAAAAAATTCTAATAAATTACCTCTATTTTAATAAGTGAGACATTAGTGTCCTAAAATGTTAATTTTAAAATATTAAAACTTGTGTGCTGAATTGAAATTTAAAATATTCTTACATCAGTTGCATTTGTCATATTTGCACCAGCTTCAGTCCAGGCAGAAAGCCAGAAGTTTGTTCCAACGTTTGCGATGTTGTACAGCATAGCAAGAGCTAAAACAAGAGCACAGAAACCAAGTCGCACGGACAACATGTAATACCAGTACATCTTTACAGAAACAGATCCTCTGATACGCTCCTCTTTAACAATTAACTTGCCACCTGCAGGTCTCTCTTTTTCTATTTATAAATAAATTAAATAATACAACTATTAACAATAATATTCTTTCCAGAGCTCCCAAGTCTCCAGAATTGTCCTGGAGTCTCCAGAAATTTTGGATCATCTCCTGGGCTCCTGGAATTATCAATTTTTCTTCCGGAATTTAGATTTCTTCAGGAAATTCTCCAGGTTTTGTAAATGTTTCACAATCAGAGCATAAATTGGCCGATTTATTTGAAAATATTTGTTGAAAGAAGCACCAATGAAGTTCAGTAATGTTTTTCGTAAACAGTAATAGTACATTTTAACTGTGGCAAAACATGCTAAAAACTATCATTTCATAACAGGTAAGGTGTTGAGCTTATAAATAACGTACATAAGCTACAGGGGTACACAATACAAACAGTGGCAGGACAACCACATGTAAATCTCCAGGAATTCTGTTTTTACAGCTTGGGACCTCTGTGTTTCATACACAGCTACCAATTAGGGAAAGCAGAGCATTTGCTGGGAATGTACATTAATATAATTTTAGGCCAAATGCACAGACTCTTAATGTACATTTCAAAACATTTTCTTGTAATATTCCATTGTACTGTGACGTACAGTTGCATAATACACACTTCAGGCCACAGTTGAAATATCATGGGAAACTACTTTTGTTTTCCATTCTCTGTGATCAAGGGAAACTATTGGAAACTGTTTTTAATGTTCATGGGAAAGTAACAGGAATCCATAAATACAAATAATTGCTTTATACCAAATTGAGATTTATGGGTAATTCTATTGAAGACATTAAAAAAAAATAGTACTAAAGCAGGCAATAGGGAGGGTGATGTTTTTTTACTTTCTTGAGCAGAAGTCATTTTCTCAAAATACGATTAGGCCTATACTGCTGCGAATTGGAAAAATTGGCATTTTATTCACTTTTTGAGATTTTCAGTTATTTGATCAATATATGTTCAAAAAATGAAATTTAAAAATGATACCATTTAATCACAGTATATGCAATTTTAAAATATTTTCTCAAAACTTGCATCCTAAATATTTGAAACTTGATTGTTCATAACTTTGTATGTAAACATCATATGAAACTATTTTTTTTAAATTAATTAATTTTTTTATCCATAATGTATTTAGCCAGGATGGCATTTCAGTGGCATACACCCTATTAAAAATTAATCGGGTTATATACACTGGTTTGCAAATGGTCCTGGAAAAAAAGTTGTAATGTGAAAGATTTAAATAATGGCCAAGAATCAGCGGAGTGTCGTCATCCATCTCTGCTCTGTAGCGGTCCCGGCCCCCTATCTAGGTGACCAAACAAAGGAACCGGAAACACATTTGCCCTGCCACAGACAACCGGGTGCTTAGAGACAGCAAACAAGATATATTCAACCCGTTGATAATGCCAATTTGAATCAATAGGGATGTAAATTAATATAATTTGATACATTATTTATTTAGAAAAATTAGTTATTGATATGTTGAGAAATTGTTGTTAAGAATTATAAAATAAACGCTTATAATTTGTTTTGAAACTACTAATAGTTTGGTTATTCTGTAAATCAACAGGGAGAGCGTTCCAACATTTTTGTTGCATGGTAAAGATAAATAACATGTTGTTTTTCATAATTTCTATATAATTCAATTTTCAGGCTTATTGCTCCTTTGGTTTGGCTCTGGAAATTTTTTTTAATCAATTAATTTATGTATTAATTTTAATTAATTTAAAATTAATATATCACAAAAACAAAACACTGCTACCTATTGTCTGTCCATCTTCCACTGAGATCTGTTTTGACAACATTTTTGCCAGCTGCTTCCTTTCCGTTGTAGTAGTGTCTTCTTCATCCGACTCATCGTCAGTCTCTGATAGTTCCTTGACAGTTGATTGCCAGCTACTGTAAAGTTCTGGATTTACTTGAGAAATGTACTCCATCGATCCTTGATGCTCTATCATTCCATTTTTCATCACTAATATCTAAAAGTAAATGAAATTGGTTAAGAAATTAGTTCATTTTTAGTGAACGTTCTTGTGTCGTTAACCATCCAATCAAATTCGATTCAGATGAAGAAACAATTAAGGAAAAACTTTTAAAAACGAGTTTTAGGTCCGCAAAAGCAGACCTCAGACCTCACTCTTTATCTTGTTGCTGTTGTTGCTGTAGTTTCGGCCACATAACTTTAAAAGTGTCTAACATTGGCAAATTGAACAGACATGAATGAAATTTTGTACACACATTATAGTTAATTTCCAACAATTAGTATCGCCATTTGTGTTAAAGTTACACCACGGGGTGCCCTCTAGACCCACAAACCAAAAAACGAGTTCCATCAAGTAGTATACAATATGACTAGTTCACATGTGTGGCGTGGTCAGTTAACCAATTGTTTAAACAGGACTGTTGTAGCAAAGTCAGAGTCTTGAGTTTGGTTTACAATACAGTAGGACAAATTAATTTATGTTTTATCTACTTATTTTCTATGAACCGGTCACTTTTGTTTTTTCATGGTGAGGTGGAAAACAGACCTAATAATAATACTGACTGACTGATGAATGACTGACTGTAAATGCAGTATCGAATCACAAAATATGACATATTGAAATGTCCTCTACTGGAGTAACAATGTAAAGCTGAAGACATTGTAAAGAGGAACAATAAAGCTAAGGACTATATTCAGTTTTAGCTGAAGTACAATATCTAGCATTAAATATGTGAGGGGAAATCAACACATACCTGAATTTAGTGGATCCTGAGTTTGTGCAGTTGATTTTTTGAAATTGTTTTGATTGGATGATATTTTATCAGATCATCTGAAATTTGTACTTATTGAACTATGGGGCATGTCCAGAATACAACCAACCAAATCGTGTTATGTTTTAACGCTGTTGCTATGGTGAAATTGTGCCATCATCTTTCATAAAAAATTCTCATTTACCAATGAATTGAAGTAAATTTAATCAAATGTAAAGACAATTGACCACGTAAATATTATTATTTAACTCAAATGTCTAGCCGTAAATAATAAATCTATGGTAAGGACTTAAATCTGGAGTATACATAGAAATATAACAGGAGATTAGAAAGCATGGTTAGTATACAAGTTATATTACATTACCTTAAAGAAAAAAAACGGTGTTTTCCTGATTTAAACGCATTATATGGGAAAACTTCAAAGAGAGCAATGTACTGGCGTGCATTACATGAACAGTTGGTAGACACTGACAAACTACAGCTACTGTGCGCAGCTTTCCGCATCTTATTGTTGGATAACTTTTTATTTTCCCACCATGAGACTCGTATTGTGGTGAGACATCACATGGACACACTAGGACTGACCGACTGACTCACCTGTTCAGCGTGTTCTAGATACTGTACTTGATGAGTGACTAGTATTACGGTGCGATTGTTTTCCAACAGTAATTCTAAAACACCCTTCTCAAACAGTTGTTTACCCACATGAACATCAAGTGCAGATAGTGGATCATCCTTCAAAGAAATAACAAAAGAAATATTTTTAAATTATTAGCCAAACATGTCTTTACGCGTTTTTCACATTCCACATCATCGCAGATCAAAATCTCACTATTACACCCTCTGCCACCCACCTCCCTTAACAGAGGTCCCAAGTTTCAGAAGTGAAAAATCAGATTTTATGTGCTACACGTCATAATAAAAAACAAAACACAAAAAAGTACATAACAATATGTAAAAATATCTATATTATTGTATATAAATTGTATTTAAAACTGAGCTGATATTTTTTGAAGGGCCAACCAATTTTGCTCCTAGGCTAGACCAAGACCCACTCTGACTATTTTTGGGAGATTTAAAATTTTCAGGAGAAAAATGTATTTTTTCAGGAGGGGGGGAGATGACTAAAAAAATCAGGAGACTCCCGCCATTTTCAAGTAACATGGGACCTCTGCCTTAATGTATACTGCCAGGGGCGGATCTAGACAAGTACTGTGACCTTCGCAAAACCCATATGAAGAAGCTGGGGGTCCAGGGGTTGCTTAGGGCCCCTGTGGTGCGGTACCAGAGTCGGAGGTTGTCTGACCTTCGCAATGGCGAATGGTGCAAAGGTCTGGATCCGCGCCTGTACTGCCTTACCAAAATCACAATATCTCCTGAGCTGTATATGGTGCGGGCAACGCTAACCCTCTGTTTCTGTCCACCACTTAAATTGATACCTTTCTCACCAATCTCAGTCTGATCTCCAGCAGGTAGAATCTCAATGTCTGGTTTGAGGGCGCAGGCCTCTATTACTTTTGAATACCTAGAAAACAGGATTTTGTTTAAAAGAAAACATGACTTTTTAAACAGCAAATAAGAAAAGTATTGATTGCGTCCAAGTTTCTTTTTATTTGTTGTAGATTTATAACAAGGTATTAATTATTTCATAATTTCATATTTAAACAATCAATTACAATGCTTACTACTGTACATAATATACAAATATATACTGAGATGAAAAGCTCTGGTTAAAACTATGGGTCCCAAAGTGACTGCAAAAGTACT
>JAOTQE010022682.1:0-10601 GCA_025631205.1 Nesometra sesokonis | reverse complement strand
TGTCTTATGTACTGTTGTAATTTGAAGCGGATAATAGCCCATAGCTGGCTTCAGTAGCAATAAAAATCTTGAATCTAGACCCCTATCTCACAAACTATCATCCACAGCCCAAATTAGGTCCACAAGACATTCTGTATGGGCTATGAACCTAGTGGCTTGCGGATCATTTTCCAAAATTTAGAAAAAAACTATGTTAAACATGCAGCCAGATTACTCTAAGGTTGCAAATTTGAGAATTTAGATCAACCATATAAAACTGCATTTACACCATTATGCTCAAAGTCTGAAATCTTATGCATTGATTAAAATCGCACACATCAGGCTTATTGTTTCGGAATACTAGTTGGTATATTTTGGCCTTTACTTGAGTTGTCGCTCAGGAGCATATCCAGGAATCATGGAAGCGGTGGGTGCTCAGACCCGGTCGGATTTTGACAAGCAAAAAAAAACCTCTTACGTCTATTCTCCTGATGTTATATTTCTCCTTTGAAGGTGAATGAGGTGCTCATTTTCCTCTAAAGGGGTGTTGGGGAGGGGAGGGGCTTGGTGACCCAATTTTCATGTTTTATGCAAATTTTATTATATCCTGCCTCTCAAGGGGCGTGGTCGAGCACCCTAAAAACCCCCTCTGGATACACCACTTTCCCTGAAACATTATGATCCCCTAAGAGTGCACCATAGAGCATCTAGAAAAAGAAAATGTACGCACACTATACAGTATGCCATTATGAAAATGTATTAATTAATTTGTCAAAACAGTCACTTGCTGTATGTGGACGGGCCGTCGCTTGGTGCAAGACAGTTAACTATGCCGCCAAGTAAAAACTGGCAGAACAGGGTAGAGACAGTACAGTGATGGCCCTCTCATAACCACACTTCGGGTCGCAATGACATCTTTAATGTCCCAAATTCACCAAAGTGGTAATAAATTGTGCAGGTTTTATTCTGTTTTTATGGAAATTTTCGCTACCACAGTTCAATACATGTCTATTGATCCAAGCTAAAACCTTAAAACTAAAATTTCATTGTTGTTCCTGTCTATATTTTTAGGGACATATGAATCAAAAAGGAATATTATTAGAAGCGTCATTCAGTCCAGATGCTCAATTTGTTTTATCAGGTAAGTTTACAAAACTGTAGCATTAAAGAATGGTTTCCAGTCGACTGCAGATAAGCCATTGAAAACAATGTATAACAGTAAAAGGGGTTGTTTTATACCAGTGGAGGCACCAGAATTTCCTTGATAGAATGGCATTGCCCTCGATAGAGAAGGCAAGAGTTGTGCTTTAGACAGGGTTTTTCACCTGTAGCACTCTCAAAGGCAAAGTTTTTCCCGAAGAAACTCAAAATTTCTCCATGACGGGGAAAAGTATCCGAGGGAGGGGGGGCTGTAGCCCCACCCCACCCCGTAATGCTGGCACTGTTGTAAATATTTATTCTAATGCAATGTTAAAATTGAAGTAGTTAAAGTTAATAAGAGCAACAAAAAAGAGCTACAGACAAACTTGCCAAAATCAAGTCAATTTATTTTTCACCATGTTTTATTAAAGCTAAATATATTTTCAATGCCACTTTAGATAAAGCTTATGCAAGTTTGACTGTAGTGCATCCTATCTGAAAATTTTTAAATAAAATTTTAAAAAATCAAGAAATATAATTTCAATTTTTGGATTTGATATGTAGGGTCTCAAGATGGTAAAGTCCATGTATGGAATGCTGAAAACGGTACCAAGACAGCTGTATTGGAATCAAAGCATGAAGGCCAACCAGTCCACTGTGTTCAGTTTAATCCAAAGTTCTTGATGCTGGCCACATCATCAAAGCTTATGGTAAATAAGAATTCATTTTGATGATTTTAACTTGTATACTTAACACTGCCAGGCTGTTATGTTTAAAGCAACAGTCACTGGCACTCATTTCAACAAAATTCACCTAATTTCTAATGCTTCTTGAGAATATATACTAGCATATAAATATGTATAATATATACACCAAAACAGACAAACACAAGCTTTGAATTGATATTAAATGTTTTATTCAGGTAATAAACCACAATGTAAAAATACCAGATTTAGCATTGTACACGTTCTTGAGCAACAAAGCAATCAAGACATAAATTGAAATATGACCCAGCAATGCTACAAAGCCAATGAGTGTATATAGTCTTGTTGTTTTATTACCATCACCAAAAAAAATAACTTTTCTTTGCAATTTATCTGTTTATTATTTGTAATTTTTTAAATAATAAGCATGGTTAGTTACCTGCGTACCTAGGTTTTTCTTGACTAGGAAAATGATAAAATTTATTCAAATCTTTAAGGGTAGGCCTTGGTGATTTTGTGTTTTTTATTATGGTCCACCCAAAAAATAAATTCTGTTATTATTTTGCATTTTTGCTAATGCTTGGAAGTAATAAATTGACATAAATATGGCAGATCAGTATTATATTTATAAATTTGAGTACAATATTCAAATTCAGAATGTTTATTTTTTATTTTTTAACTTTGGAAGGAATATGCCTTTAATATGCCCTTTTTTGCATCTTAAGGTCCGAATTTACCTAGCCTTAGTGCTGCATTTTATAACCATGTTCATTCAAAACAACTTAAAAGATTTTTAGTGTCAATCCTTAGGGGTGGCTTAAGCCTGTTAAGCCCTGTAAATCAATATCTTAGACCAGTGAGTTTCTTTTGTCTTTTAATAACCTTTTTTATCTTGTTTATGTTTGTTTTAGTCCTTCTGGTTACCAAACATTGATGAGTGAACATTGCTACTGGTGTCTATGAATCAAAACCAGCATACGTGCAGACATTTTGCAGACATGCTTTAGGATATTGACAACTTCTGTACTACAATGAAGATCAAGATTCCTGTTTTGTTGATCCAAAAAAAATAGTACAAAGCCAACTGAATTCTGCAAATGGCACATTCACTTAGTGAAGTGAACTGGTAGTATTTTCCACTGTTGGTTGTCATCACCTCGATTTGACATCAGTGTGTCTGGGTAGTTTGTGTGGGCCTCGATAATGTTATAAATTTATGAAAGATCATGCACCATTTATCTCTGTGGGTTTTGTTTTAATCATCACTTTAAGTACCTTTGTACTTAATTCATTATTATTGGGATCAACAAAAAGATAGTACAACGGATCTGGATAAAATTATTTCAACATAAATATCGAAGATGTAAATATAGAACAGTGAGCCACATTGTTACTCAATTTCAGTGTATATTTGAATTCTGGACAATTTTAAATTTGAATGTCAGTAGTTTGTTTCCAAGCACATGTAAATGTAAATGAGGTAGTAGATGTGACAAATAATTTGTATGTTCATGTATTTTAACATGTTAACTACCACTTCTGTAGTGTCACATCCAATTGTGTGTGTACTGCACTACGATGCAAGTGCACATCACCAGTTAAATGTACAGTACCTCAAAATTTCCAGATTTCCTTCATAGCTTACATTGTATGTTGCCACCTACAGTACGGTTGGTGAATTGAAAACTTATATGGTAACTCATCAAGAAATGTAACCAATAATAATTGTGCCCTCTATTGTTTGGGAAAGAATAGCTTTTAGTTTTAATTGGAATAAAAATATACAGTTTAAAGGTTTAAATGGTGAGATGTCAATAAACATAACGTTTGTGGTACACCACATATGTAGTTGTAAACTACTTGAGTAGCTTACAACTACATGCATGGTGTATCGCACGCATTAGTTATAGAATAAAAATATTATAGCACCCTGTGTAGCATGGGCAGTAGCAGTCCGTGTGTTTTGTTACTTTCTGTATAAACTTCCAAAAGAAAAATTGAACCGTTTTACATTTTCATTCACAAAAGGATGTGATGTTTATAGAGTAAAACCATTAAATCCTTTGTCTCAAATTCTGTGAAAAGTGTGAATATGATGAAACTACGTTTTAGCTGTTTTTGTAAAATTATAATTCAGTGTCCATTGTGTTTTTGTTTAATGTAGTGGTTTCCTTGTTTATACCATCACTGCTAATGCAATATTACCTAAGTTTATAACTAAAAATAGCTAAACTGTTCGAAAAATGACAGTATGTCAAACAAGCAGTGGGTAAACTGGAAAAAATATTTGTTTGTACCAGTTTGGCTAATTTAGCTCTAAAGTGATTAACCAAATTGAAGTTAGATGAGCTAAAAGCTGGCAAAATAATACTATAGAAATTTTATTAGGTATTTGGCTAATTTGGAATTTAAAATTTAGCCAGATTCAACTTTGGCATTGGATTTGGCTATTGGTAGCTTAAACCCTGAGAAGGCTTACCTACTGTGACAGCCCCAACAGAGCTTAATTACCGTAGAATTATTCAAAAGTGCTTAACTAATGTGACGGGTACAACATAAAAATTCCAGAAAATGTCCGACAGTGCTTACTTGGGATGAGGTCACTCATGATATTGACTTAATGATATCTTGAGAGACTTAAAGAGTGATGTCGCTTCTGACAATGTTTAATCAGTGTGCTAAATAAATACTGTATATGCAAATTCACTACTGATAGTGAATTCCTCAAAAATGTCCACTATTCAAACCGTCTATTGTGGACAGTATGGCTCACAAATTGCCAATAGTATGGATTGCTTGCATTGGTTTTTTTTATTTTGGATTTGTATTAGTCATTTTATGTAACATCATATGAATGTCATTGGTGCCAACTGTATTTAGGTTAAGCCCGCAAATTTTCACACTGCACATGTTTTGTACTCCCCGTCTATCTCTAGGATAATGGCAAAGTTGAATATTTGCCGTCTGCTGTAAATGTCAACAATGTATGTATTTATTCTTAATTCTAAATTAAAAGTTGAATTTTCGAAACATCATTTTAAAATTACTTTTTAAAATAAAAATGAAGCATTCAGTACAATAAAATAATAATATGCTAGTCGTCTGTAATGTGTAAGCTTATTTGTATTTTCACGCTCCATTGAGCACAGAATGCTATCCTCCTGCCTTGGCATGTTGCATAAACTCTCTACTATAGCATTTGTGTACTAGTCAGCTTGACTATGCTACTGTTGTAAATCAATATTCTGTGGCTTGAGGAGAATAGACTTGAAAATATACATACTGAATGTAATGTAAACAATTAAATGCTGTACTGTAATGGAATTGGTACAGTTACTTTAGGTGTTGAGAGTTTGTACATTACCCTTGTTAAATGTTTATATTACAGTATTTTGAAAGTAAAAATTACCAGTATTGCAGTGTACATTACCATTGTTAAATGTTAATATTACAGTATTTTGAAAGTAAAAATTTACAGTAGTGTACTGTGTAATATACTGTATTTTGCAGGGTGCTAAATTAAGATTTTGTCATACTTGCCATGTAGGAAATCGACTTAAAATTTTTACTTGATACTTGATTTCTTGACCTTTTATTCCTGGGGAATGGTCCTCAGTCTTTTTTTAAAAGATGCCACTGATGGAGCAGACACAGTGTCTGGTCGCAGAATATTCCACTTGGCAAATTTAATTTTTACCCGCCCCTACAAAAGTGTTTCACATGTTTTTTAATTGCATTATCTATTATTATTATTAACTGATCCGCTACATAGTGGATCAGCTATTGTCAGAATCTTCTTTTTCTTTATTTTTCTTTCCAACATATTTTGTAAAGATCTTACTCAAATTCTTAACGAGCTATTAACATGAAATTTGCAGGGATCATAACCCTAACTAGGAATGTGCTCACTAACCTTTGCAGCATGATCAGTCATGCGTGACATCATTTACTTACTCTGATAACAGCGCAAAATTACAATCTGAAAATTTAAGTCTGCCAAAATGGCTAAGTCAGCGGTTTATTTACAGAGTCTGATTTTTCATTAGACCGGGTGGGCGAGTAATGTCACTCGCCAAAATTCAATTTCACTCGAAATTGGCGAGTAGGCAAGTGTTAGTTTTGCACCCTAAAAATCACTGCACAAATGGAATTTTAAATATGTATTTTAAATTGTTGCAGTAAATGATATTTTTAATATTGCAATTTTCCTGTAATGTCCATGAATTCCTACTGCCTATTAATATTGTAGTTGATTATTTTGATAGTCTTTTAGTAATGAAATAAACAAAATTCTAAAACATTAAAATTAAAGTGGCTAATAAATAAAAAATATGGAGCCAAAAGTGTTATACTATTTATTTATTGGATCCGTGTCAGGCACGGATCCAAGGCGAGCCCACCTAACCCGCCCATGCCTCTTTTGCATCCGAAAAAAAACCCCAAATTTTTGGCCTGCTAAAAGTGTGTCAGAGAGCTTCTGTGGAGAAATTTTCCTGGGCCATAGGCAGGCCCTGGACCCATGCCAATTATCATTTTGCTGTTAATCTCACACTTGGGCTTGTCCAACTTTGCATCCAGCCTCCTCCTAGCTTCACTGTACATATAAGTATATACTTCTAAAATTAGTAACTACCACCTTTAGGAGTGTTTCCTGCTATTGAGATAAACCTTATCCTGATTGTGTCCATTAACCTTCAGTATTATCCATTAATAAGTGTCAATCAACAATGTATGACAGAAAATGTAAAGTACAGTGTAAATAAAGATTTGTAGCTTAACATGTATGATGTATTTGTCGTCGTTAAACAATGTACTGTAAGGTAGTAGTTCGATTTATGTAGTACCTCCTACAGTAGGGTCTCAAGGCGCTGTGGACCAGATGTTACACATTCATATGACTTTCTACGCCCCTAAGGATAACTTCATGTCCTGCTGCCCGATACAGGCGCTACATTCTTCTGTCCACATAGCATGGGATGTATGGACCAGTACACCGGGGTAACCCCCTACTCGTCTCGAAAGATTTACTGGGTTCTTTATAGTGCACACGAGCCGTATGTATACACTGGATGTACGGTTTATAGTCCTTATTCAAGAAGACTTAACTCTAGAAGTAACAGAAAGATTAATTAAGCATATGGATCTGTTATGGGGATGGTCGGAAAGAGGAGTTGAATCTACAAACCTTTCATTTAATGGCCAACAATAGAACAGTGTTTTAGAGGGAAATATTAAGTCAGACACTTAAAAAAAACGATACTCAACAACGGGGCTTGAACCTGTAATTTCAAGAACAGAACAGCGTTTTAGAAAGAAGTAAACAGTCGGATTAACTTGTTGAAAAAAGGAGTCCATGAAGGGAATTGCAAATGAAATTGCAGATTACAACAATACAACAGAGCTTTACAAGAAAATAACAAACATTCAGAAAAGATTGGTCGGAGTTTTAGAAAATAATAAATTAAATAACTCCTTAATTAAAACAAATTTCATTTAGGAAGAAAGAGCTGGAGTTCATCGAGATACGAGTACTTGTTTTTTTAATTTTCAGTCAAATCATCATCATCATCAGTGTCCATTCTGTGAAAACACCAGGAAGTCGGGTTGAGGCAGTAGGAATGTTGAAGCCAGATCCCTCTTCATGATAATTTAAGATGAAGTTGCAGAAGCCCACCATAGAAACTGCTTCTTGGTAGGCGACTTTCTTCCTGTCAAATTACATGACCAGCCCAGTGTAAGTGCAGTCGTCTGAGCATGGTAAATATTTCAGAGATGTTACAGTTATGCCAAGAGTGCAGGCAACGAAGACGCTTAAATGCGAAGTTTCAGGCATACAAGTGATGAAATGCTAGGTCACCCATGGTATCAAAGTTCATCGCAATAGTGACAACTATGACCTGTTTGTTTACATTACATTTCACTATCCATGCCAGTAAACAAAAATTAAGAGCCTCTTAGAAATCTAATGGGAACTTCAGGTGTACAAAAAATTGCATCACTTCTGGTTTTTATCCGTTTAGTCGGTTTTTAAGCAACAGTTAGCCGCTGCAATTTTCGTTTAAACATGACAGCTGCAGACGTGACTTGATTGGAATTCTCATTACCATGTCCAAGAGCAAACTATTCCTGAACATGGCTATTGTAGCTGACAATTTCATTTTACTGCAATCCAACCATCCATCTTCAAAATTAATTCAGCATTTCTTATAACACATTTTTTTTTTTTTCGTGTCACATCCAACAGCAAGTTCACTCGCCACTTACAGGATGAGATCTACGCCATGCTTTCTAAACCAAGTCTCATTATGAGGATTGGGGAGTGGTGTTGTTAAGTCATGGGGACCAATCTAGCGTTCAGCCAGGTTTGAACTCAGAACCTGGGGATTGGAAGGCAAGCATGCTAACCACCAAGTTACAGCGCCACTATTTTGCTTCTCTATTTGTAGTAACACAGACAGGCAGTAATTGACAACAGTTCACTATATTTCATGATAAATACAAATATGTTTAATGCAGCATGTATTAAAAAACCGCCTTAACATGTAACAATTATTGACAAAAAATACAAAATTAACAAATATCTATCAAATACAATTTGTTTGGAAGTCATTTTTAGTGTTTAAAGGGCAATTCTGCAATTAACATTTCTATAGATCAATCTACATAACAATTAAATGTAACCTAACAGATAAAACTGCACAACATTTTAACAGTGAGATAATACTGCCAACTGAGTCACAAAACAAAAGTTGATCAACTACTCAAATTACAGTGTTAAAGAAAAGGAAAATTACAGATTTTGAAAGGATTGTGTTTTAGAACTGAAATCACATGGCAAATATAACTCATATAAATGGAAGGATCAAATTCACATAACACATACTTATGATTTTTACATATTGATTTTTGATAGCTTCAAATGCAACCCTTACAAAATCTGTAACTTTCCTATTCTTTAACATTGTGTAATAATCTATAGTAGACTGCATTTTTAATGTAAGATCCAATTTTGAAAGTGTTTCCTTAATTATGTCATTGTCCAAATGTTTTGAAAGTTTATCGGTGAAGTCACAAATAATTGTTTTATTATAGGTGTATCCATAACAATTTTAATTCCACAGTTGCTCAACAGTATTTATAGTAACAACTTAAACAAAATGTTCCTAAAGTCTGCACAGACAATATTGATGTAAAAACACCCTTACATGGAAGGTTATCTTCAGACCCAGGCTTAAGGGTGGCATAGCTCACTTCAGGCTTAGTTGATCTTCGGATGTCCAGACAAAAAAAAAGGCCTTGAGTAATCTAGCAATAAGAAATGTCTTATACAATACAATAATTTTATTTAGATTATATAATTATATAATTTGGTCATTGCAGACTGGTTGCAATTTCTGAATAGTCAATAGAGGCTGAATGACAGAGTCATTCAATTTTATGAAACATTAGCACATCACATGTACACCATCTGGAACTTATCACTAGCAGTAGTAAATCCAATGGCCTGAGATTATGAGGGGGTATGCTAATCACCAGCTGGTACAGACACAAATAATTGTATACCACGTCCCTTATGCTACCCTTAATCCTAAGTTTGAAAATACCCTAATGGTTCTAAAAGATAAAAAAATGAACTTTCTCAAAATCAACTGTCTGGAAATTTCACAGTAAACCGGACACTTTTTATGATGTATTGTCCCTTGAAAATAACCAAAAAATCATCACCATTAATTTTGAAATTAAAAAAATAAAATGAATCGTAAAAATTCAAAAACAGGGCTGAATATACTTTTTATGATAAACTAAAACATAAGGAAGATAATTTTTTTGGGTGAACCTGCCCTTTAAAAGAACGGGTAATTTTTTTAATATCCAAATTTCTAGAGCCATGGTCTAAGTATCCATCATTTTTTCAGGTGACAATACATCTCATTGCCAAGTGGATCCAGGGTTGATCATATTATTTCAAAAGTAGTCCGACATCTCTGAGAAAAGCTTTACTTAAAAATATTGAACAATTTGGGTCACTTTCTCAAATTTAAATGGGATGCTTTAAAAACCTTGTTTCAAGGGTGCTTATTAAAATGGCAGCTTATTATGATAAAGCATATTACAAAAATACTCAGTGTGTAAATATTTTTATATAGTTGTAAACCATCACCAGGTACCCAGCATACAATTATGTACCTGCAAACATGAAATGTACCTATGCATTTTGTCAGCACTCAGAATGGTTGACCGCAGTTAAAATGATGATTATAAATTTCTAATATTGACATTTAATATTTACCCCATGGTTGGTTACTGCAAGTACCATTATTGTTTTTATGGTGGGTTTCTAAAAAAGGGTAGTAATGGTGTTAGATGTTTACCAAATATTTGTAAACTTTAAGGCTGGTATTCTCGAAAGTTAGTCCAGGACTAACTCTAGAACAGCACTAGTTGATCCTGGACATGCATAAACCTGGTTCTTCAGCAGATTGCAAAATTTAGAATGCTTTGATCCAGGGTTTATAACTAGACAAATGTTAGAAACTTTCGAGAACACCATAGTCAGTCATAGATTAAAACTGAATTTAGTCCTGGACTAAAGTTAGTCCGCTTTCGAGAATACCAGCCTTATAATTCAAATACTGTAATCTATACAGTAATAACAGTTATGTAATTAATTTTTTTAACATAAACTAAATAAAACTTATATATAGACAATAGAAAAATAACGCTGATAAAATTTATGGACGAACGACGTTTCGACTCCATCATGGTGTCATTTTCAAG
>JAOTQE010022681.1:2684-22189 GCA_025631205.1 Nesometra sesokonis | reverse complement strand
AAGTGTGCTTCCAAGAGACCATTATGTGTCATATGACCTCATTAATTATCTGAACATGCGCATTTGTTTTTTAATGCGCACTCAGTGCTTTATGTGATTTAATCGGATTTTGAGACTTTTCTTGGTGGTGTTTTTTTCCTTAATTCCCTTGCCTTCATAGTATAACTTACCACTTTCCCTTGCCTTCATATTATAACTTACCACTTTATATGGTTTCTGATTGCTGCTCACTCTTATACTTTTCTGCCTCCATTTTTGACATTATGTACTTTTAACGGGCTATTAACCATTGTAATGTATTATACTGTATAAATCAAATTAATTTACTTTCTATTTATCACACAGCATAAGAACCATTTTTAGTATATTAGATCACCAACATTTTGCTATAATTCTTATTTCTTCCATAAATCGGTATGGAATAAAAAAATACATAAAATGATTTTTTTTTATTGTTACAGCATAGGAACCATATTCTATACCTACTAGAGAAGTATCAAACGGTTGTGATTGTAGGCGAGACTGGTTGCGGAAAGAGTACGCAGATCCCGCAATACTTGGCGGAAGCAGGATGGACAGATAATGGATATGTTGTTGGCGTGACGCAACCTCGCAGAGTTGCTGCTATAACAGTAGGTGTTATACTGATTATAGGGCCTACAAAATGTACATGCAATAGTGTTCATTATAAGCCTACAAAATGTAGGTGTTATAGTGCTTATATAAACAACCCTAAAAATGTTTTTATGTTGCACAAACCCAACAGGAAATCTTGAAAATATTAAAAAACTTCATATCTCCTGATTTTTTTTGGGATAAATATATGTAATTACTCTTAAAATTGTAACTTATGCCTATTGAATCCAAATTGGCATTGAAAAAAAAATACTTACATAAAAAATTGACTTACATTGCAAATTATTAAAAACAAATCAATCTGGCATAAAAAATAAATTTGACTTGAAATTATTTAAATTAGAGAGAATTGGCTTAGGAATGTTTATAAACAAAAACAAATGGTAAATAATACAGTAAATGAGGTACATTGAACATAAGTTATCAGTAACTTGTGGACCGAGTTATCAAACTAATTTGAAAGATTATTTATCATTTATCTAACAATTGTTGATCTTTCAGGTTGCTCAGAGAGTAGCTGAAGAGCGGGGTGCAGTGTTGGGTCATGAGGTTGGCTATTCAATAAGATTTGATGATTGCTCCGACAAAGAAGCAACTAGAATCAAGGTAAAAATAAGTAAAAATCAATTTTCTTAACAAAAATTCAATCCTCAAGCAAAAGGTTGTGAAATACAAAAAGCAAATTGTAGTAAATAAATGTAATGGATACAAATATGTTTTGATAATAGGAATTGGCATTGCAAGCTTAATATTAACTTATATTTTTATAAATATTTTGTATTTGTTTATAGTTTTTAACTGATGGTTATCTTGTAAGGGAAATGATGGAAGATCCTTTAATTTCAAAATACAGGTAAGTCAGGTTTTATGGACAGACAAACAGACTAAGAAATACTTAAAACTTTAAATTCAAAACTGTCCAAAATCGGAGTATCAAGCATGGAAATATGTGATATCTTTAAAACAAAAATTAAGACTTATTGTGTCGGGATTCAATATTTCTTTTTTTATTATGTCATCTAGTGGAATATATCATTTCAGATGATGGCATAATGTTGAATATTGAATCCTGTCACGATGGTATGTATCTCCTTGCTTGAATTATGTATTATACAGTTCTCTCGTACTAGTGTAGATGAAGATGACATAATTAATGTAGAAATATTGAATCCTGACATGATTGGGTGTATCCTATTGCTTGGAGTATTTGTTATAGTACTCCTTTACTTGAATGAATGTATATGATGATGGCATAATTTATGTTGAAATATTGAATCCAGAGATGATGGCGTGTATCTCACTGCTTCATATATGTATTGTACTTTCTTATTTCTGATGATGACATAATTAATGTTGAAATATTGAATCCTGACATGTTTTTTTTGTCTCGTGTGGGTCATCCCACTTTTATTTCTCATAATATAAATAATAATACATATTGCTCAGCATTACATTTTGTATATAATTTGTACTTATTCAATTCGTACCTTGCACAGTATAAAAAAATGTCTCTTTATATTACATGGAAATTTTTTCGATTGAAATAACCAGAAATCATATAGTGTCGTTACTATTTCTATGATCAGTACGAAAAATTTTTTTATCCACTATAATTACAGTAATCCTGACATGTTAGCATGTATTTCATTGCTTCATATATGTATTGTACTTTTCGGATGATGACATAATTAATGTTGAAATATTGAATCCTGACATGTTAGCATGTATTTCATTGCTTGGAGAATGTATTAAACTTCTTTTTTTGAGTGAGTGTAAATGATGATGACATAATTAATGTTGAAATATGAAATTGAGACAAGATGGCTTGTATCTCATTGTTTGGTATATGTATTGCACTTTCTTATTTTTAATGATGACATTTAATGTTAAAATATTGAATCCTAACATGATGGCGTGTATCACATGATGGCGTGTATCTCATTGCTCAGAATGTGTACTGCACTTCATATTTAAAATTGATGAGTGAAACTTTGGATTTTTTTTAAAGAATTATCCTTACCTCATTATTAATACTTTCTGTTTTATTTTTCCTCTCATTATCACCTTTTTTAATTTCTTGCTCGTTTTATAAACATACTTGTGTAAATGTACAGTAATGCACTATTTAAGAACCCAGCATATGTTTTTTTGATCTTATTTTAGTGTCATCATGTTAGATGAAGCCCATGAGCGAACTCTGTACACTGATATAGCTATCGGATTGCTGAAGAAGATACAAAAGAAAAGGAAAGACCTACGAGTGATCGTTGCCTCGGCAACATTGGACGCAGAAGCATTCCAGGAATTCTTCAATGATAATGACACCAAAGATGCAAAGTATTTGAAATGATTTGGTGTATTTCAGGTTTAATACAAAATATATATGAGTTGAACATTTGTTAAAAGCATTAAGATATAATAATTGATAAATTTATACAACAGATATACACTAGGTCTCAGTGCACTCAAGAAATGTTTACAAGAGAAAAACAAACAGAAATAAAAATACAGCAATCTAACATCAAAACTCTAATATGGGGATACACATTTACTACCAAACTGGAGACCTTTATAAATGTACCCCAGTTGCCATTGTTTAATTCTTGATAATTTCCAGGCTCATTTGTACAGATGTTTATATGAGAAAGCAATAGAAACCAAGTTAGCACCCAAATTGGAGAATGTGATATACATTCACTGCCAACTCGAGATCTGTGTAAATGTACCCCAGATGGCATTGGCTATTTTTTTTTATTATTTTGACGATCAGGTCCCATCTATCGTAAACCAGACTATCAAAGTATACTTTTCTTGATAGTTCAGTGTTGAGAGACAGTTACTTTTTCTATTTACCATTATTTTATTTTCCTGATGTTCAATTATTTGACTGTTATTTTTTCAATTTCAGCAAAGACACTGCTGTAATTTTAACAGTTGAGGGCCGGACATTCCCTGTTGAGATATTCTACTCAGAGAGGTCAGTCAGAGATATTTTAAAGATAATATTGTATTTAAGGTCAGTAATTAATGGAGTGTTAATTTGAAATATTTTCACATTTAATCTATAATCCAGATTTATATTTTTAGTCAAGTAAAAAGTTTTGTTTTTCATTTTTAGCCCAGTTCCAAATTATCTGAAATCAACCGTTGAGACGATTATCAAGATCCATGAGAGCAATGATGATGGCGACATTTTGGCGTTTCTAACTGGCCAAGATGAAGTCGATCAAGCATTGCAGATGGTTATGTAAGTAATACATTTTTTTTGTCTTTCGTGGGGGTTAACTTTTAATTTTGTTTACATTACATACACAATATGAAAAACTGCCTACTTCATTCTATAATGCATATGTGGCAGAGCCAAGATAAATGAGACATAATTCAGAAAATTGAAAATTTAGTTTTTTATGGCTTGTAAAACTACACATTATTATCTTTATCAAAAAAAAGTCAGTGTCCTATGATGTTTCCATGCGAAGTTATGAACAGTTGAAGTTTGAATATTTAAAACGTAAATTTTGAGAAAACTGCATTTTAAAATTGCTTATCAGTATAAATTGACGAAGCAAGGTCATTTTAAATTACATTTTATACACATTTTTACACATCATATGTCTGAAATTGTTAAGGTAGTATATAAGTTGAATGTATGAATTGCATATATTTGAAATAAAAAAAATTTGAAAAAAATGGCAATTTTTAAATTTCTGCCTATTGTGGAAAACTAGCATTTGCGACTTATGTCTCATTTGGTTTGGTTCTGCCACATATTTCACAAATAATTTTATATATTATATATACAATAAAACAATATAAAACTCTTTATACAGCTCATACAGGGATGTTACAGATCATAGAGATGATAATTTTTAAACTATTTATACATAGATAAGATAAAATATATTTAAATACGGTACATTCTAGCGGTAAAGTAATACATAATAGAAAACTATTGCTTGTTGTTCCTGTGAACGATTGTGATTGTAGGGTCCCTTCATATTTGAGGACGTGATCAACTATAGGGGCAGCTCCAGGATCCAGCAAAAAAGGAGGGGGGTCCTTTCTGAGACCCGAGTGTGGTTTGCGGTTTTGATTTCGACAAGAAAAAAGGTTTTTTGCCCATTTGGTGCGTTTTGCACCCATTTAATGTTACACCTGTCTCGTGTTTGTGTCTATTATTTATTTCTAGCCTCAATTTTACTCCTGGCACCCCTAATATAATGTGGGACGCAACTATGTTTTGTCGATAATAGGGAGTGCATGCTCCTTACCACCCTAAATCCACCACTGAGCTCCTTTCACAAGTCGTGGTTACCTGCAAACAACTGCGTCTATAAATTTGCCTGTCCATTCAGTGAAATTGTCTGTGCATCAGTCAGGGCCTTTCACAAGTCTCAGTTACAGTATAATTTGCTTATTGACCAAGGTCCAACATAAATATACAAATACAAAGAATCAAAATTTGGTATGATTTTATGTGGCAACAACTGGATCTTAGCATATGATTTGTCAGTCCATTCAGTGATGGTTTCTGCCCATATTCTCATTCATACTACCTTACTTTAAAGCAAGGTTGTCAAAATTTGTTCGCGTCTTTTTTGACAATGGTGGGGTTCTTCAAATTTTTTTTTTCTGATTGTGTTCTGCACTGCCACATTAGATACAGTCTAGATAATGTGGTGCCTAGGATATCACATTCTGTAGACTCTCATTTTGATTCTTCTGTTTAAGCATCCACTTATATGCCTGGGTGGAGAAACCACAATGTGGAAAATGTTTCTTGCTCAGGGGGACAATCTAATGACCAGCATTTGTTTTGAACTCCCGACCTCACGATTGGAAGACTAAACTGCAAATATTGCATGGCCATCTCCCATTAGGCCTAAAAAAGTTGGCATTTGTATATCCCAAGTAGTGATTTTTACTGCTGGGTGGAGAGAACCAATATGGATGAAGTGTCTTGCCCAAGGAGACAATCAACTGAACAGCATGAGATTTGGACACCTATCTCACCATCGTGAGTCTACCGCTGCGAAAACTGCTTCCATATTTGTTAATGCACTTCTGCCAATAATCTTAATTTGTTTTTTTTGTTACTCTCAGTGACTATGCCAGATCCAATCGCAATGAAAATCTGATGAAGTTAAAAGCCCTGCCGATGTACGGAACCCTGCCAGCAGATGACCAGATGAAAGTCTTTGAGAGAACCAAACCAGGCACTCGTAAGGTTGTCATGGCAACTAACATAGCAGAAACCTCAATCACTGTTAATGGCATTGTTCACAGTAAGTAAGCTGTGCTGTGAATTTTTTAGCTCTGATTTGTTTATAATAAAAGAAATTAAAATTATATTTAATAATTTAATGAAGGAACTTATAATAATAGTAACATAGTTAAAGGCCCATTCCTTACAAAATTCTGTGTTGTCGACAAAAATTAAAATATTCTAGATATACTATCTTGTATTCAAATTCATAAATATAAACAACTATACAGGTAAATAAACATGTTTATTATTTAAAAAATAATGGGTGTTGTCAAAAATATAAACAATTTATAAAGTGACTTGTTATATTGAAAAAACTGAAGGCTCATTCGAAACAAGTCGTCAGACTTAATGGGTTATCCTAAGTACTAAAATATTTTTAATGTAATGTAGTTTGATTTATATACCGCCTTATACTTTATAGTCTCAAGGCGCTGTGGACTAGATGTTACGCATTCATATGACTATCTACTCCCCTTAGGGTCACGTCATGTCATGCAGCAAGTACTGGCTTGCACTTGCGCCAATTCGTCTGTTCACAACAGGGGTATTGTATGAACCAGTACATCGGGGTAACCCCCTACTCATCTCGAAAGGTGTACTGGGTTCTTTATAATGCACACGAGCCTATATGTGTACACTGGGCCTACAGTTTATAGTCCTTATCCGAGAAGACTTGTACCACCACCAGAACCATGGTGCGAGCGGGCCTCGAACCCATGCTGTTGTTATTGCTATGGTTTACGGTTCCCCTGCCTTAACCGCTTGACCATGCGCATCGCACATAATGTTGTTTATTGTATAACATTGAAATATTGTATTCTTCCATTCATTTACTTGAATAGTAATTGACAGTGGTTTTGTTAAGATGAGAGCTTATGATGCCAACACTGGAATGGAAGGGTTAGTCATTGTACCAATATCGCAAGCCTCAGCCAATCAAAGATCAGGAAGAGCAGGCCGTAATCGCTCTGGCAAAACGTATCGGTTGTACACAGAGGATGACTTTCAAAAGCTTTCAAAGACTACGGTCCCAGAGATGCAAAGGTGATAACAATATTGCTAAAAGTACAGTATTTTTTAAAATTTGTGTTCAGTGATATTTTTTTTTAGTTTACCAAATTTAATTTATTTTCTGTTGTTTTGTTTTATTAGCCTGTTCTAATTTTCAGGATAGTAACTTTATGTATTTTTTAAGATTTTCAACATAGTAATGTTTCTTTATTTTCCAATTTTCATAATTATTCATTTGTATTTTGCTATTTTAATGAAAGTAAAAAAATATAACAGCTGACCTTGATTTTCATAATGTTTGGGTTGGACAGGTTTGCGCAACCAAACAATTTTTTAGGCCTCTGATATTTTTTTATTGCAAAGCTTCTATGTTGTAGATTGTATCCGCACCGTTTTTGTGCATGACATAGCTCACCGGTGGTTATTAGGTTTAGACTGTTCACAAAAGTAAGCAAATACATACTGTATTCATATGCTTTATTTTTTAGGATTCACCAAAAAATTTAATTCTGTTATTGTTTTGCATTATTTTAATGTTTGGAAGTAGTAAAATGACATAAATATGATGGAAATACAATACAGTATGGCTAAAGTTAATTTTTTTTTTTTTTGGAAAGGATAGGCCTTTAAGTTCAATAATTTCATTATAAGATGTGAAAATAGATTTGCCACTACTACCCTTTTTTCTTCTAAACTATTCACTTGCTTCATCTACAGGGCTAATTTATCATCTGTAATTTTACAACTGAAGAGCCTCGGTATTGACAATGTCCTAAGATTCAACTTCCCGTCTCCTCCGTCATCCTTAGCTATGATCCGAGGTCTGGAGCTTCTGTATGCTTTGGGAGGCATCGATGACAATGCTAAGTTAACCCAGCCCCTGGGGGTAAGGATGGCTGAATTTCCTCTGGATCCAATGTTTGCTAAGATGCTTCTGGGATCAGGTAAGAAGTAGTCCTACATGGAATTATTTATTTTTAAAGATCTTGCTCCTCACATATAAATCTCTTCATGGCCTCGAACCGAGTTACATTGACGATATTCTTACTCCTCAAACCTTTTCCCGTACTCTTCATTCAAATGCTAAAAATCGTCTTGTTCCTGCTAAAGTGATGACTATCTCCTCCTCCTGGTCATCATGCCTTATCTCATGCAGGTCTATTGCCCTGGAATTCTCTTCAGGTCTGCAACAAAAATGCACAGTCTGTGGCTCTATTTAAGAGCATTCTTAAAACACACTTGTTTAACTTAGCATATTAATTTTCCTCCATGCCAACTACCTTGTATTAAATTACCTAGCTAGGAGACGCCCGATATCAGAGAAGATATGGTAAGTCATTGATCATGTGTACAACATGGGTCATGTACACACTTCAGAAAAGAGTAAGGGATTGTCTCCCAGCGTACTGACCAATCACCACCAGAAGGACCTATTGGAAAAAAGTCTTCGGACTTAATAGATTATCCGTTAATATGCCAAAATTTACCAATCCATTAAACCTCATACTAAATTTACTTTAGAAGTGATGAGTTTGATGCGATAAAAAATAAGAAATAAATAACACCAACCTAGAAAAATGAGATGTTCTTTGTTGTAGGTGAATTTGGTTGTTCTGAAGAAATCCTTACTATTGCTGCTATGTTACAAGTTCAGAATATTTTCTTCACTCCAGGAAATCAGAAAATTCAAGCTGTAAGTTGTTTGTAAGATGGTGATTAATTTTATACTAACCATTAAAATTAATTTTCCAGTTATACAAATATCTGATCCCCATATTGTAATTTGAACTTTTTAATTTCATATAGTTGAATTTTGGAATAATTTCATTTTTCTTACAAATTTTGAGACAATTTTATTTATTTCTTACAGTTTTATAGATAATTTGATGTACAGTACTTATCAGAAATTATGAAAATTAATTTTAAAAAAAGGCTGACCCTGATTTTCAAAATTTTGAGTCAGTTGAAAAACATTTTTTTATGCTGAATGTAATGTAGAACTATTATTCTATAGTACTTGTAAACACAATTTCACCTGTGACACTATGAAGACTTCTGTGTTCCATTTTTTAATGATTAAAATATGAAAAAGATACCTTTTGGAACAAATTTTCTGCACTTGGTGTTCGTCAGTGTGTACAGGTTTCGGCCATATCTCATGGCTGTGATTCACCATTACAATGGCACTGTCTTGTGATGAAGAAGAAAACTTCATGAGCCTATATCCGCTATTGAGGGAGGGCTCTAATGAGACTGGAGTAAACTGCTGACAATTACAGACCAGGGACTTTGTTTAAACTAGGTTGAATTTTCAATCTACTCATGCAGTTGAATCTGTAAAAGTACTTATTAGAACTGAATAGCATTGTCATTATTAGTATTTTGCAGTCTTCAATGTGGTCATCTTGGCTCTACTCTATAGAAATTTCATCAATAAAAATTAAAGAATAATAGTTTATTTTTATATGCAGGAGAAAATGAAGCGAAGGTTTTCAGTAATGGAAGGAGACCATCTGACATTATTAAATGTATATGAAGCATTTATAAAGGTATTTTTACTGAAAGTAATGTTACAATAGGCTTTGCAACTTTACAATTTACAATTGCAAAATTTGAGTCCCCTTTACCAGAAGAAAATCTTTCGCTGACAGGTCATTCGCCATTGCTGGAACAAAACTCTGGAACTGCATTCCTAAAAAATGTCATAAACTCCCAAAATGTCATTCAATTAAAAAATCACTGAAAACCCATCTTTTTGATTATTATTATTATTAATTAAATGTGTTCGTTTCATTAATATGACTTTTATGTGAAGTGCCATAGAATGTATTTATTACAGTTATGAGCGCTATAGCAAATGTTAATAATAATAATGATAATGATAATGATGGTAATGATAATAATAAGAAAATTTTGTAACTTTACGATTTACAATTCTTTCAACAATTTAGGTAACAATAAAGAGGTTTTGCAACTTCACTAATTATGAGAGAACAGATCATAAATTCTTCTACCGTCTGACTTGAACACCGTTAAATACCTGCCACAGTTGATCAGTATATAAAACAATCATTTAATATTTATAAGTGGAATATTGGATATATTTGTGAATAGATTTATCAACTTATAAAACATAAAGTTATCCATTTCAATTATCATATTTCATAATTTTTCAAAACCTCCATAGTTTTGATTGTACAACTTACTTTTGGGTACGTTCAGATTCATGGCTTAAGCGTAGCGTAAAATAATCTGCGGCGTGACCAAAGTGTTCAAATTCAAAGTGCAGCGTACAAGTAAGCCAAGCATTTTAAAAATTGCGCCAGTAACTTTATATTTGTTTTATTATTTTAAAACTTTTTACCTGCATTCCGTTTCATTCCATTTGTTTGGCCAACCAGATTGATTAAAAATTTTGATTGCTCAACGCATGACACAAGTTCAGAATCATTCAAGTGTTCCAGGCGTATTCCTGATAATGACATAATTTCTGTCAAAATATTGAATCCTGTCACGATGGCATGTATCTAATTGCTTGGATTATGCATTATACTTTCTTATTTGTTCCAGGTGTAGCTCCTTAGCTTACGCTAATCTGGAGTTTGCAGAAAGCACAAGTTGCACTCCGCATTAGTGACTTACACTAATCACCGGCTAGTTCACACACAGATAATCGTGTGCCACATATGATACACTCTGCTTAATTGTTGAGTCTGAACATACCCTTGATCATTTGGCATACGAGCTCAGGAAGTCTCACAGGTGGGAAAACAACTGATACATACAACTCGAAACCAAGAAAATAGCACAATTACATCAGGTAGAAAAAAGGTTAAAAGGAAGAATATCTAAACTAGTATAAATACAATTGTGATTGACATTTTGTGGAAAAGAAACAATTTAGAAAAATAGAGTAATAATTAATGATAGAATTTGCAATAGATTTCGTTTTTTTTTTAAAATCCCTAACAAAAATAAACTTTTTGTATCTTCTGATAATTAATCTCAGCATCACGTTCCAGAACAAAACAGGTCAGTGTGGGATATTTTAATATGGTATTAATATTATTAGTATTAATAAGAGTAACATTTGAGTCTCATATTTTTAATCAAACTAATTTATTTTTTACTTAGTATGGTAAGAATTCAAGATGGTGTCATGAACATTATCTCAATTACAAAGGTAATTACTGATTAAGTAATAAAATTCATTTTCCAGTAGTAGCAACTTTTGCCTTCAATTCTAATATCTTGTTTTTACTTTGCACTGAAAACAGTTCAAATTATAAAACCAAAATCACACTGCACATTTTCTAAAACAAATCGACCTGTTTGGTTAATAAAAGTGAAGTGATTAAATGCCTTAGCAAGCAGATATTATTCAGGCCTCATTGGGCTTTGTAAGAGCAAGGCCATTTCTGAAGGGTACCACTAGCATAATACAGTATAAACAGGGCAGCAGAAATCATTTTGTAAAAATTGTATCCTCATGTATTACTAAGAATAAAGGACACTGAGACCAATATGGCCTTAAAAATGAGTTTCGATTTAAGGCACTGAAGCCAATTAAAAAGGTACCGAAGGCAAATGACTTTCTTTGCCTTTGTTAAATTCCAGCCCTGATAATTTATTATTAATGCATTTCTAATTTCTATTTGTTATAAATCCGTAAATTTTGTTATTTATACTTTTATCTTCGAAAACTCAAGGTCTCTTGAGAGCCGCATCAATACGCAAACAACTAACAAAACTGTTAACAAAATTTAAAATCAAACTTGTGTCAAGTGAGGGTGACGCCGATGTCGTGTGTCGTTGTATTGTATCTGGCTTTTTTGCAAATGCTGCTCGACTTCATCCTAGTGGATCTTATCGTACTATACGTGATGACAAGGAGCTTCATATTCACCCGACTTCGGTGTTGTATGCTGAGAAATGGCCCAAGTAGTAAGTAAATTAATAGAATTACCTTCAAGATGGTATTATTTATTTCCAAGCACTCCATAATTCATCCCTAAAGTTCATTTCTGATCTCATTCACCATGTTCATAAGCTGTCTTTGAGATCTAGTTCAAAGTGTCTACTTTCTTATTCTGTTCATCCTTCCACTAAATTTGACAAAAATCCTTTTTTGGGCTTCAGTTTCCCTATGGAATGCATTGGCAATAAACATCAGCCAATCAATGTCAGTCAGTGCATTTAAAGCACTTTTAAAATCCCACCTTTTCCAACCTTATTTTTCGTAACCTTTCCTGCCTGGTTAATTTGAATGTAAATCACATTGAAGCTATGCGCTATATAAGAAACACTTATTGATGTTGTTGCTGTTGCCACCTCCACTTCTGCCAGTAGGCAGTTTATTAGCTAGTGTTTTTAAATATTTTGAACCACAACCTGGGTTGTGGTGAATTTGTTGGGAAACGTTTGCCACCAAACAAAAATTGTATAAGTCTGTTTTGTTTAAAACTTTGCTGACTGAAAATTTTCTGGATAATTTTTTTATGTACAGTTGAACCTCCCGTAAGCGGACACCTTCGGGTCCGGGAAAAGTGTCCGCTTACGGGAGGTGTCCGCTTACGAGATTTCCGGCCGATAGAGGGCCAAAGTTGTAACTTATTTATATGTCCGTATGTCTCGCATTTCACGGCATTCTCAATAGAAATGGCCTCTTAATTGCTAGACACCGCATTCTATATTTTATTAAATATGGTTTATCATTTCTTAAAGATTGGGTCAGTAATTGATTCTCAGCCATGACGATTTTGTACAGAAATTTGTATTCATTTTACAGAAAAATCACTAAATTATCCGGAATGTCCACTTATGGGAGGTAAATTAACATACAAAGAATCTAAATTTGAAGATAAAAAGATTTCACCATCTGCTTAGGGGAGTACCAAATACACTGATTAGATAGGAAGAACAAATGGGTCTTTGAATTAGTGTCCGTTATGGGAGGTGTCCGCTTACGGGAGATGTCCGCACAGGGAGGTTCAACTGTATTTAACCAAAAATCAGGAATTATGAAAATTAATTAAGAGACACTTATTGATGTTGTTGCTGTTGCCACCTCCACTTCTGCCAGTAGGCAGTTTATTAGCTAGTGTTTTTACATATTTTTAGCCACAACCTGGGTTGTTGTGAATTTGTTGAGAAACGTTTGCTTCCAAACAAAAACTGTATAAGTCTGTTTTGTTTAAAACTTTGCTGACTGAAATTTGTAACAAGAAGATGGAACCTATTGATTTTGGACCTATTATAATAATTTTCGTACTTTCCGTTCAGTTTCTTTCATAGCATTTTCTGGAAAGTCAGTTATTATCGTAGTTTAATATGTCTTTAATTTCTTATCTTGCAGCGTTGTATTTTATGAAATTCTACAGACGAATAAAGATTATATGAGAGATGTGACAGAAATTGAGCCCAGTTGGTTATATGAGTTAGCTCCACATTATTATCAGTATGGAACGGTAAGTGAACAGACAATTAGACATGGGAATAGCACACCTTTTACTCTGATAATGTATAGGAACCCATCCCAATAAGGACCACCCTTTGGATCATCCAGTTTGTTGAATTTTCAGGACAGTTTAGAGAATCAAGTTTTTCTGTTTAATTCAATTTATAGTCTTTTTCTGTTAATCCCAAAATCACAAAAATTCTTACTCAAAACAACTTTATAATGTTCAAATTTCTATTTATTATATTATTATAATATTATTATATTTTATTTCAAAAGGAAAGGGAGATAGCAGCAAAGAAGGCTAAAGTAGGTGATTGAAATTGGACATGCAATAGCTTGACTAAACATTGATGATGAAATGACGTGCTCCATGGTAAGAAGACAATACTGCAAGTACAATGGATGATTGATGTAAAGATGGCGATGCTATACAACTTGATTGTGGGTGGTCTATGTACTGTACACATTTATGTAGCATTGACACTACAAACCGTGGTGGTTATGAAGTTGAGGTGTGCTTTCTCAACTGTACTTGAGATGTTGTACACACTTGTCAATTTCTTGTTGTTAGATGTCATGGAAAACCCATGAATGTCTGAAGTGGACATACTACCAGTGGGGTGTTTCTTGTGATGATTGGGCAGTACACTGGGGTACAGTCCCCTACTGTTTACCAAGGATTGTACTTCATTCTGTATAATGCACTGAAAGACAATGCACTAATAACTTGCATTTCAACACTGCAGCTGAAACACAAGGAGAGTGGTGTGGTGTTTGAGCAAACTGGGGACAAGCAAGACTCCATGGTTCATAACACAGCACATTTAACTTTAACCAGATTGACTGAGCTAAATAACTGTATACTGGGAAATTCCTCTTTCACAGTATGGTGTAGTTACCAGAAATGAGGCACTTATTTCCAGTTGCTATTGTTGTATGCACTTCTAAATCACGACATGTTATACAGTTGATGTACGCATTCCTGAATGAATTATTGTAGGTGTTGTAGACACTTCCCAATTACAGCATGCTGTAGAGTTGAGGTATGCCCTAACAATCGCAGTTGTTTGTGTTACATACTTCCCACTTACGGCTTGGTGTAGAGCTGAGGTATGCCCTAACAATTGCAGTTGTTTGTGTTACATACTTCCCACTTACGGCTTGGTGTAGAGCTGAGGTATGCCCTAACAATTACAGTTGTGTGTGTTACATACTTCCCACTTATGGCTTGGTGTAGAGGTGAGGTATGCCCTAACAATCGCAGTTGTTTTGTACACACTCCTCAATCATTGAATGGCGTACAGTTAAGGTATGCAAAACAATCACAGTTTTTGAAGATTGTTGTATTTTTGCAGCAAAATGTCAGTTATAAAATTATTATATGATTTTTAATTTTCAAGTCAGTAATGGTCTTGATAAAATTTATAAATAGAAAAAGATGAATACAAGATTTGGTGATGATTTGTCATTTATTGTCATTGTTGTCATCGCCGTAACCTGTCATATGGTTGTAATGGCATCATCATCTCACCAAACTGGCTTAAAAAATGCAAGGCCAAAAACTTTTGGTGTCTGATATTTGTAATGACATAGTCTCCGTAAACTGGGTTCAAGAATGCAAAAATAATGGGGGTCTGATATCGCCATCGTCCCCATAACCTATCATATGATTGGAATGGCATAATCCCACTAAACCTGCTTGAAAAATGCAAGGCCAAGAACAATTGGGATGTTACTCATGGAGCATTTTACCAGCAGTTGTAAAATTCTCAACCAAACTGAAAAAAACACCTGAAAACTTCTCTCTACCAGGCTGCTTATACATAGGCGTGCCAGGAGGGTACCGTCACTGCATAATCGTTTGTGAAATAAGTGATTTGCAAAGAGAAGATAAACTAAATAAAACACAAAGGTATGGTATTATTATTAAATAACTCTTTTATTTTCACTTTGTACCATATAAAAGTGGACTAACAACATGTGATTTAAAGGTTCTCTTAAAAGTACTGGGTCCAAGCCATGTCAATACCACGATTATCCCCTCCCCTCTCTTCCAAAAATGTAACTCCCTAATCCTAATGAGGCATAGAATAAAAAGCATCCTTTAGCGATGAAAGTACATTAATCTAATATTCAAATGCAATTCTTGTATTATTGTGGACGAAATGTAATAATTATTATTATTTAAAATATTACAGTATTATCATTGTATGATTTCATTAATTCTTAAATTAAATACTGTTGTAAACAGAAGATAATTTCTATTTACTTTTGAATATTTTTACTTACACTCACACATTGATGTATTATATAAATATTGTACATGCATTTATAATACCATTCTTATAAATAACCCACCCTATGATATTTATCCTCAGTATCCCTCACCCCACAAAAATAAATGGGGGTTGGGTAGTCGATGGGCATTTGCTTTTCCATATCATGGAGTTATAATTTTGTAAATAACTCAATGCCCTTATAAATGTTTCTCCCAAGCTTTTAAACACTAAATTTTTCTTCAAAACTGATTATGCCATCAACCCAGACTCTCTTATTTATAGAGCTGTTTAGCTATTGAGGTTACCCTGCTGGCATTTCATTCTAAACTATATTTATGTTCCCAGAAATTGTTGAAAATATCAAATTATAGACAATTCTTAATCTTGTAGTCTTTGGGAATTTAAGCATTTGGCAAATAAACAGACTGGTGTTCCACAGATGAGAAATCAAGATATTTGGCAATAGAGACCAAGACTTGTTACTGACAGACAAGTTGACCAAAATATTATCAACACCTCTAAAATACAAAATTTTATGGTGGGATTGTTGAATATATATTTTTTCCCTGTGTTTGCCCTTGGAGTTAACGAAATCATATGCATGCATGGTTTGTTTCATAATGTACCATGTAAAAATGATTCTACTTCAGTTACTCCAGAACTTGGTATTGTTTTGTTTGGAGACTGTTGACACACAAGGTCTCATCTCGACACGTTGTTGTCAGTAATTTGTTTTAAGCAATTTAACTAATAGTGCTTTAACTGAATTACTGCAATAACTGCAGCAGGATAATTTTTACAAAGTGCCTAAACCCAGCTGACACATGCGTTGCAAAAATTATGTATTTACTGAAACATATATAACTGTATGTCAAACTGGATGAAACAAAATATGCCCATCAGTGTAAAATTTAGTTACCAAGACAAGGCATCAGTAATGATCAGGTTTATCAGCTTGGTAGAAAACTAAATTTGATTCCAAATTTAATACTTCCACATTCTTGGTACACTATCTTCTAACAGTCCTCAAATTTAAATCATTGTGACCAATTTATTAAGAAATATTTTGATAAATTTGAATAATTTATAATCAACATATTTAATTTTTCGATACACTCAATAAAATATTTATAACATCACCCTTTGTTCTAAAAACAAATTAGTTTTTGTATATATAAACAATATAATAATCATAATATAATTTTACAGTAAATACTTTACAATCATAAATAATCTATAAAATAGGTAATTTATTGGGGCCTACTAAGAACCAAGCGAGACCAAACAAGGCTAAAAGTGTACAAGATACCAACAATGTGATTATTCATTGATTTTCACCAGACCTGGGAAGATGTTTGATTTAAAAGTTTGATTTAATTTATGTTGTGTTGAGAGACACCAAGGATAACACCCACAAAAGTCTTTTATTTCTAGTGGGGGGTCCTTCTGGTGGTGATTTGGCAGTACACCAGGAGACAATCCCCTACTCTTTCCAGTGGGGTCCTTCTGGTGGAGATTGGGCAGCACACACTGGGAGACAATCCCCTACTCTTTCCTGTGGGGTTCTTCTGGTGGAGATTGGAGAGTACACCAGGAGACAATCCTCTACACTTTCCAGTAGGGCCCTTCTGGTGGTGATTGGGTAGTACACCAGGAGACAATTCCCTACTTTTTCTTAGTGTACTGCATTCATAACATTGTTTGGTCCCGTCTGCTATTCAATAGGTCCAATTTTATCAGAGTCCTCTTTTTCTCATAATTTTTGTTGGATGACACCAGTCTCTTAGATGAAGGCTCTCTTAATATTCTCTGGAGCGGATTGCTATAAAAACCTTGCAATCTTAACACTTCTAAAAGCTAGAAAATACCCATTAAAAATCTGACAAGCTGTATAATTCTCCCCATTTATCTGTGTAAAAAACTTAGAAAATAATTTGTAAATACTGTACACTAATTTCTATTCTCAAGTTCTTAACCTTGATTTTATTTTAAGCAAGTTAATTCAAAATCAGTGTTGAAGACTATGGCCATTTTCAAGTGACAAAGCATCTTGAAAGGGTTTTTAAAAACAGTTTTATTGTTAATGAAAAACATCAATTCAGCATGAAAGTAAACTTGACTAATTAATCGACTATGGCAACGTCAACTTAGGCATGTCTGATCTTAGTATCTATAAAGCTGGCTTATTTGAAAGGTAAATCCATAATAGTTAATACCATTTTATAGCAATCCGCCCCTAATTTTTGGTGTCGGAATCATCTAAATCATTACTGATATTCCGTCAGCAGCAAAGGTCTCATTGTCCATTTCAAATTTGTGATAATAACTCCTTGAGTTATGTAATTGATGAGGATGACTTTGAGTCTATTGGAGATCTATCGGGAAGCATTTGTGGAATGGAATTCATGTTGGGAATATCAGAAAAATATGATCCTTCAGAATCTAGGCTGCCTTGACTATGCCTCATACTGCTGCTGCTACAAGATGTTATTATTGAATCTGCAAGAAATTAACAATTAAAAAAATATTAAATAATGATTATATTAATAGTGCAAGAGAATAACATAATGGCACCCATCGACAGGGAGAAGGAAAAGAGAAAAGCAAAAAAGAAAATGAAGGGATGATCACAACCTATAGGACAATGATGATGATGGCGATGTTGTTGACGATGATTACAGAACATTTTTCCAAGTGCTATAAACATTTGATATTCCCCCAGTATAAGGAACAAATCCATTCCATATGTTGCATTTGTAATCAGCTCATACAGCATTTGTACCACCAATTACCCACCGCTACTCGTGGATGGAGCAACCACCAGCATGAACTTCAAAGTCCCATTCTTGACATTAGGAATCTGAACTATTAACTTCTCCCACATTAGTTGGGTAAATATATTTATTTATAAGCCTTTGAAGGATACCCAAAATATTATACATATCAAAGGGCAGTAAATAATTTGATTATATCCCAAAATATAGGTAAGCCCGGGCATGCCTAAGTTACTGATGAAGAATTTTGGGAAACCTTATATACTTAGTTTCAGAATAATCTTATATAATACGTCATTGAATGAAATTCAAGAATATTGAATTAAGCATCAAAGAGAATTGTTATAGGCCTGACTGTGTCTATTGGTACTTAATTGTTTTCATGAATATGAATAGCGCCCTCTATTATTTTATTTACTCAGAAAAAGGATATGGCAGTTAAGTTTTCTTAAGAAAATGTATAGAAAGATATAACGCTATTATTAACAATACCATAGCTAATGTAAATATAAAATCATTACCTGTACAATTGCTAATGGAATCTAATTCTGGAGTTACTTGTGGGAAATCCACCTCTCCACGTTCATGCTCTGTGAAAATAAAAACATATATACAGCAATCATAAAAAAGTTCTAAAAATAATAAGTTATAAAAGTGATGACTATCCAGAAGTATGCGCCGGTGAACAAGTTAGGGCAAGAATTTTTTTTAACCATTGTCACATCTAATACTATAGCGAGATTTCTCTGCTACCTACAGGATTAAGAACTACTGTGCATTTGTTTTCTAAACCATGTCTCATTATGAAGCTTAAGGAGTGGTGCTGTCCATCAGGTTGTGGGAAAAAAAACAAGTGTGTGAGCAGGTTCGAATCTAGAAGCTCAGGATTGCAAGCCAAGCATGTTAACCTCTAAGCTACTGTGCCTGACATGTTATATAGGCCTACTGTATTGTGTTTCATAGTATTACAACCGTGCCTGGCATGTTATATACTGTATAGTGTTTCATAGTATTACAACCGTGCCTGGCATGTTATATACTGTATAGTGTTTCATAGTATTACAACCGTGCCTGGC
>JAOTQE010022670.1:0-10601 GCA_025631205.1 Nesometra sesokonis | reverse complement strand
AAAATAGTGAAAGAGTGAGATTGACTGGAAAATAGTGAGACTTCTGCCAAAATAGTGAGACTTGGGAGCTCTGTAATTGTATAAACTAATTTTAATCTCTTTTTATTTCCAATAGATTACTTTTTTAAATATGTTAATATCGAGGTCAAAGATCAAACTGTCTAAAGCAATACCAAGGTAAGAGCAGACGATAATGTTTCTATGGTTACCAACTGTTAATCCTTTGTATAGAACTCTAGTTGTACACAAATGTTATCTTTTTTATAATGCCAAGGTCAAATATCTTTACTATTATGTCTAATTGCTAAATGACTACTTTAGATTTCCATTTCAATTTCTAATAGCAATATTACCTTGATTGCCAAACAAATTGTTAGTTTTTTTTAATGAGATTGACTTAAAGGTAGATCAGACTTGACAATGAAACGTACATGGTAATGATAATAATGCAACATTTATATATATGAAGATCAGAGCGATTCAGGTTTTATACTGTTGAAAAATTTTATCTAGACTGAAACAAATACACTGACCAGAAAACCACTCTGTTTCTGTTAGTGAAGCATGTCTAGACACACCAGCTCGTAACTTAACACAATTACCTAGCAATATATTGAAATTTACAGTGGTCTTCCTTCTTCTCCACTACATGGCTAGAAATGCGTTTCTTACTGCCACTTATAAAACAGGGCAGTCACAAACTACCTTAGAAGTTTTAGGTTTTTATCTAATGTTTTCTGTTATAAAAATATATTACATACTCCATGTAAGAGGGTACTGTAAATGCTGCCGTGTCAGAATTAAATATATCAACATTTTGTTGAACATATTTTTGCTAAGTTTGATGATGTTACATACTCTTCGTGTGTTAATATTTTTCTGATTATAGCATTTTTACGTTTAAAAAGAGAACCAAATTATTCACACTCTGTGCTGGTCAAATCCTTAAAACGCCTGACCATGTCCTTTATCCTTTTCTTCCATTACGTCACCATTTTTCTATTACTCTTAGGAATTCTTGTCACCTAAACGTTCTAATTCTTTAAAGTGATCGTCTTTCATTATTCATTCATTCATTTAATTCATTATGTATTTGGTATTTTTACATACAATACAAAATTACATATAAAGTACAAAATAATTTAAGTGCCACAAAATAATAATATAAAAATTCTGACATTTGGGGAGACCAGGGTACATCCCAAGTGAACTTAATCACTGTTGCATAGCCAGATGACCCAACCCCAAACTCAGAAAACAGAATAACAATTACACTCTATCGATTTTTTAACATAATAAAGAAATTAACAAAGTATTACAATCAGTCAAAATAAACATTAACTTTTCTAAGAAAATCTCTTAATCTTGACCTTGATAATTTAAATATTAGTAATTATAAATAATTGCTGTTATAAATCATTCGTGATGATAACATAATTTATTTTGAAATATTGAATTGTAACACCATGAATCTCATTGCATGGAGTATGTATTATACTTTCGTACTACATGTAGATGATGATGACATAATTAGTGTTGAAATATTGACTCTTGGCACTATGGATCTCATTGTTTGTACTTTTTATGTTATTGGAAAGTCAAAGCAAACCACCCTACCCTTTCCTGTATTTTATTTCCTGATTTACTTGGGAAATGGACTTCTCATTTCCTTTAAACAGCCTTGTTTTAAAGTTATATGTTAACAAGAAGTTTATTATGTTTAAAAAATTATTTTAATCTTCAATATATTACTAACTAACTTTATTACAGACTAGTTTATTATTTTTAATTTTACTGCATAAAATGTTACAAACTTATTTTTAATTTTGCTGCTAGAGTACAGTAAATCAAAAGTAGAGTACTGTAAACCATTTTCACACAGAAAATACCGTAATTTTAACATAACCAATTATTGCCAGTCTCAGCCCTTTCAAATTCCAGTAAAATATCTAAATGTGTGAAAGGGTCCAAGCAAAAGGTGTAAAATTGGCAGTCTTAATTGTAGAAGGTGCTGTTTCTACCAATATTTCCATCTTTGAAATTTGTTCGTTCTGCTGTCGGAGGCAGTCTAACAAATGCCGACACTGTACCGGCATTGAAGGCAAATTGCCCTTTCACACTAACGCCATCATCCACGTATTACCGCAATATTACAGCTTTACATTTCTGTGTGTAAGGGGTTTATAACTTACTACTGGTAGGATTTATTGAAGTATTTTATAACTATTTATCCCTAAAAACCCAAATAGAACCCTGTTTTGTGTATTTTTTCTGATCATTTGTATTATTTTTCTCTAGTTCTATTAAGTGGTGCCAACAATACATGGACCATGATCCCCTTATATCTGGAGCTCAGCCCTCTAATCCGTGGATTAGTGATGATCCTACGATGTGGATTTTAAACAATGTACTGTGAGTATATTAATTTTTCTGATGGTAGTTGGCTACGTCAGTGAAAACTAAAGGAAAAGTCACCTGATAACAAACAGAAAGGTCACCTGATAAATTTAATATAAGGTCGTTTTTCACTAGGCAAATTTATTCGCGTGAAAAAAAGCGAAAAATTTTACATCTGCAATTTCATCTTTCAACTGAAATTATTCGCCAGACCATTTGATTTTTTCTCTTCAGTTGTTCGCTGCACTGAATTTTGTAGTTTAAATTTTTCAACTTTTTGCAAAGCGAAAAAATGTGCAGCCAATCAGAATACTAGGATATACTGTACACGCCCATGCACATTGAACCGAATCAGCAAACTTACGGTAAAAATAAAAGTGTACGTGAATGTACAAATTTACATTGTTTTAAAAGATTACAATCTATTTTGTCTTTAGCATTTTTAAAGGGTTTGCATCAATCTTTTAAAATAATGTAAATATGTAAAAATTGTGTTTAAAATTTCTTGAAAATAATAATGTGAATTTTTGAAATGTTTTTGACAATAAAATATTGATTCGCACAAATTATTTTGCAGGAGTACAATTTCTCTGCTTTTTGTTCGCCTTTAGAAACTACACTATAAAGTTTGGGGGCCAGAATTGTGTCCATAAACGACTCCAAAACACATGTAAATATCATTTGTGGCGGAGCCAATCCAAATGAGGCGAGAAGTCGGAAAATTGAAAATTGAGTTTTTTATAGATTATAAAACTACACATAGCACCACAGTGAACTACATATTTAATTACCCTGCTGTTGATGTTATTAATGCCTTAAGGGTTTATTCTAAATAATGGCTGTATTTTGCTGTGTATACTTGTAGAGCATTGTTGACCATCCTTGGTAGTATTCATTGATATGGTAGTTTTTATCTTTAACCCTGTTAACTACCTTTATCTACCATGTCACTTCCCTTATCTACCATTATATACCATGTTAACAGAGTTATTTTAATTTTTTGTTAGTATCTTATATTTAAATCACCATTTTCTGTTTATTTGACAGAGTTGACATTCCTACGGAACGACGTGTACTTCGTTGGTCCATCAGCCTCTACGATCTTCTACAGGATGTTACTGGCAGACATCATTTTGAATTGTTTCTAAAGAAGGAATTTAGCCAGGAAAACATTCGGTTTTGGAATGCCTACGAGGAGTTAAAATACGGACCTCAATCCTTGGTTGCAGAAAAAGTCAAGGAGATTTATGAGTATGCATCAATTAATTTATTATTTGTAATTTTGTGTTCAAAATTCTCTTTCCAATTGGCTCTAACCAAAATCTAAAATATAGTGGGCTGAGACTACTATAGGGGGTGGATTTCTTGACTCAAACAAAACACCATTCATAGGAGCTTGTTTAAGTGAGGCCATCTAATGTAGAGACCAGTCTAACTTTTGCTTGAGACGCTATTTTATAGAGGATATCTAAAGAAGCTTGGCCCAAGTACACATTAAAGATACGTATGTTTCATACATGTTATTGCTGAATATGTACAATTATAACTTGGCTAAAAGCAAATATTCATGGAAATATTTATAGTCAACCTTTCCTAAGTTGAATCTAAAATGGCATTGACAATTATTCAACTTAGCAAAATTTGACTTAGTTTACTTAGTCAGATTGATTCCTTCAAAACAAACCTGAAAACTTATTTGTTTCAATCCATTTAACTACTCTCTTCTATCATCCTTTTTCTATTGTAGTTGCTCTGGCTATACAATCTGCGCCTTTGATCATTAATTTTGGAATTGGCGCATTATAAGTGTTTTATTATTATTATTATTATTATTATTATTATTATTAGTCAGAGGGTGTAATTTTTTTTCAATTTTTCTACTTATTTCTCCTTTGGCTTGTCTCTGCCACATTTAAAAAAATAGTTTTCAGCAAACCTAGAAAACTTACTTTTTTGTTTCTTTAATTCATCTATTGTTCTTTGCGATTTCTTTGGTTTGCTCACTTGTTCAGAAACATGTGAAAACAATGCTTTCTTTGGCTCTTTATTTTGGTCGTGCCTGCTCGTTGTTGGTCGTAACTGCCTCTGCGATGATACCGATGAACTCATCCTCAGTTCATCTTCAGTCGAGGATACAAAACTATCCGACTCTGAAACAGCATCATCCTGTCGACTGACCATTGTCTTTGTTCGAGATGGCATCCTTGGTGGAGGTATAGGCTGCTTTTTCTTGATTCGGACACTATCATCCTCATCTGTGTGGTAGTCAGAGGTCTTTACTGATCTTTCATCCTCCATGAATTGTCTCTGTGAATTATGTAGACCTGTAGGTGATGTTGCTCTCTGTCTCCTCTTGCTTGCAGCATAAGAATGATAGGGATACTGAAAGATAAATTAATTTAAATTATAATATTAGGGATACTTTCCGGACAACTACCCTCCAGACAATTACCCCCTGGACATTTACCCACTAGGACGATTACCCTCTCAGACAACTACCCCCAGAACAACTACCCCCTAGGAAAACTATCCCCCGGACAATTATCCCCTGGACAATTAACCCCCAGGATGACTACCCTCTAGGACAACTACTCTCTAGGACAACTACCCTCTAGACTACTCACCACAAGCCACCCCAGCAGGTTAGGGTTAGGGTTTAGGATTAGGGTATTGTCCTAGTGAGGTAATTGTCTAGGGGGTAGTTGTCCTAGGAGGGTAGTTGTCCAGGGGGTGGTTGTCATAGGGGGTAGTTGTCGAGGGGTAATTGTCTGGGGGTAATTGTCCGGGGTGATTGTCTGGGGGGTAGTTGTACTAGTTTTTCTTTAAAGAGTGACTCAAAATTCACTGGAATACCTAGTAGAATCTTTTTACTATGATGATAAAGATCATCAATAAATGAATAAAAATAAGTTGTTCCTCAGAAATTCTAAAAAATTGGAGACGATTTCAAACGAGAACTATTCAATCACAATTTAACATGTGTATGATCACAAATACATTTCCACAAAATCATCATCAATAAAAATGTTCAAATCTTTAAACTTCAACAAGTTTTATCGGTTTTGTTAATAATAATAATAATAACAGACATTTATATAGCGCCTGATAGATCGACAATCTCTCTAGGCGCTTTAAAATAAAGATACATCTTAACTAGAGTAAAAAAATATCACCGCCGGACATCAACCCAATATATCTGTGATTACTGTAGGTTTCGGGGTATGTTAGATTTAAAAAAATGATTTAAGTCTTTGTTTAAAGACATTGACAGATGGAGAATGTTTCACCTCGATAGGAAGTTTGTTCCAGAGTGCAGGAGCTGCTGCCGCAAAAGATCTTCTGCATATACAGTGGCACTTTTTGTTACTGAAAGAAGGAATCTATTACCAGACCTTAGTGGATGCACTGGGGTATATTCAGAGATAAGCTCGCAAATGTAAACTGGGGCAAGGCCATTTAGAGCTTTATAAAGTGATCAGCAAAATTTTAAATTTCTTGTAATTAGAAAACAATCCGTTTATTATTGATTGTTATTGCCAAATTATAAACAGGCCTTTAGTGTGTCTTTGTATGTGTTTGTGTCATTTAATTATGATGATTAGATGAGGCACTGTGATTTTCATGAATGGTACTGTACTATATGCTACATAGTTTTTAGCTACAATATGTGGTATGTAGATTATAACTGAAACAAATCTGGCACATTATAATTACCTATAGGAAAATAAATATGAGGCTAGGCAAAACCACCAAGTCCTGTCCTGTCGGACAGGAAGTAATTGAAAAATCAGCAAATAAACAACACAAAATATAAACAAATACAAAGAAAATGTGTGTATATTTTGTCCAATAACTTCATTTACAGATGTCCGATTTTGAAAGATGTAATATGATTTTTAACAATAAGTCAATTTTGAATTTTCCTACAACTTGATGGTTTTGCTGTGTCATACCTCATATTATAAAAATATTTAATAATTTATCAAATAACAAAACCATATATTAATAATTATGCAATACACCTAAAAATAAAAGTATGGATAACTGTATTGTTCATTTTAAGATCTTAACAAAAGAATAAAATAAAAACAAAATTGTTTGACTTAATGATAAGAAAAAGCCACGGTATAACACTAAACTTCCTCAAAAACAGGTGTAGTATAAACATTGAACAATAGCGTATTATAGATATAAAGAAACAGAAACTAATATATGGCGCTACATTGTTTGTCTTATATATATATATCTCATGTTATCACTGAATGGTTTAAATATTTGTTTTTTTGAAAGGTTAGACAATACAGTTTTAAACACTGCTATCATAGACATAATTTACAAACCTTTTGCTTAAACTGTAGAAATTTCAGAGTTTCTGGGTCAAAGTTACCATCCCTTGGTCTAGGCCTACAGCACCAGCAAAAGCAACAGCAAACCAGAAATACAAGTGCAAGAACGCCACAAACAACAGCTACGATCCATATCTTACTTGAACTGCTTGAAGACTGATCATATACTAAAACAGTATAGATAAAACTCGGGTTAGTTTTTTCACAAAGAAGTATAATAAAATTATAAATTATTTAAAGACGTACTTGTCGTTTGAAAACGACCAAAAATCCTCAACTTCAAAATTAATCTGTTCATACTGCATTAAAAACTTGAGAATAGAAATTAGTGTATTAAACATATTTTTAATTTCTTACAATGAAATTTGATCAAAATATAGAGGCTTCCAGCTATTTTATGGTATTTTTGTCAAAATAGGCAGGTTATTTCAAAATCATTTTTTTTAATCATACTTTAATATTTAAATAACAATCATAGATTTATTATTATGGCTAGATGGTGATCTTAATACTGTAAAATAGCAGTCCCATGTAGGCACCTACTGTACTATCTTGATTTCTTCAGCCTTTGCCACAAAGTCAAATAATAACAACTGTTTTACAATTATTATATTTTTAACATTGTTTTGTCATACAAATTTTTTACATATGTCACACATATTCTATGTTGTCAATGTCTTTCGATTTTGATTAAATTTACTTTCATTTATTGATAAATTTGAAACTTCTATGAAAGATTGCACGTGCGCAATTTCGACATAGCAACAGGGTTAGAACGTAACACGATTTGATTTTTTGGAGTCCGGAATAGTAGGCGCTTACATGGAACTGCACTTGGGGCTATGTGTTTTGTGGAAGTTCACCATCTAGCCGTAAATAATATATCTATGGTAACAATCATAATGAAGAACTATTGTGTACATACTGAAAGAGGAACTTACAAATGAATGACTTAAAAAAATAGTTTTAATTTTTGCAGAACAGCTGTCGGCTATATAGTTTCACAGTGTTAAATTACGATGATGATACCGTGCGATATCACTTCATAGCTAGAAGCTAACGAAAATGCATTCATCACAATTCTAATATTAATGGTTGATCTGTATTCCTATCAAAATTCATGTTAATCTTAGCTTCATTTCTTTATTTCAAACTGTAGTCAATGACTAAACATATTATTAATAACTAATGTTGGTGACCTTTCAAATTTTTAGTTACATTGTAATTTTGCAATTTGATTGTCTTTTATTTATTTTTGGGATACCTTTTCTTACAATTTTCGGCATAACTTCATATATTTTATACCTTTTTCAGGATAATTTTATGCTTTTAGTAAAAAAAAAAAATATCGGTACAGGCACCTAACGCTGGGTTCTGAATGGTGAGGTTCTTTTTCCTAAAAAAATGGACCACTGTGAGGGTTTTATCAGCGAAACAAAATGGCAATAGGCATGGGTCCAGGGCACCCCTAGAATCCAGAAAATTTCTGTCTATAGATGCTCTCTGGAACACTCTTAGAAGCACAAAGTTTTCCTATCAATTGTTCAAAACATAGGGCAAAATAAAATTAGTATTCCAAAACAGAAGATATATATTTGAAAAAGAAGATAGAAGAATATAGATCTTTCTATTCCAAAACAGAAGATTTTTTTTTCTTTTGTCAATACCAAATAGTATAGAGGTTTTTAATCAATGAATTACAGGTATTAAGTCACAATTACTGTATTTGGTTTCAAACTATAATTAGATAACTAAATACAACAGATATAATATAGAGGACATGTACAAATGTGGGTAATTAAACAATTGCTCTGTGTATTTTCAAATTTTGCCAGCTTAGATGGACCTCAACGAGAAGTGGGGGTTCTTCTGATCCCCCAAACCCCCAGTGTATGGGCCTGCGGTACATCAAAATTTTAATAACTCCCTGCTCTGATTTTCAAGATTTAGAAAAATCTAGGCCTGTTCAAAATAATTAATGACTTCTGAAAATGTTAATGAAAAAATGTTAATAAAAATTAAAATGTTATGAAAATGAAAATGTTAATAAGTTATTATTCAATTAGAAGAAGCTTAAATGCTATCTCACCATCAACTTGCGACTTAACAGGATATCCCAGTGCGACTGACGTGGCCTCGGTGGATAGGTATTGCATGGTGGCAGCAGACTCAGATGCTGGTATACGACTGCCCCCTTCCATAATGTAGTACACTACAGACAAAGCCTCTGAAGTACTATCTATTCTACTGATGTCAATTTGCTAAATAAAAAACAAAAATATAATTATTTATTTTTATTTTGTGTCACAGACAACAGCTCTCTTGCCTATGGGGAAGGCAGATGACGCAGCATGCGTTTTTTGGGATTTCAGACCTTGAGGCTGGGAATTTTAACCTAATAATGATGATGATAATAATAACCTTTATTTAACCACGGTTACACTTGTTCACCCTCTATGGTGTTTTCAACAAAGGCTGTGAAGACATAGTATAACAAGTAACAAATCAAATACCGAATACAGAAAAAGCAAATTAGTAACAATTAAAACTACTGTATACAATATAAAATTATTAAAATAATTTAAGTGAAGAAGGTAAAAAAAAATAAAATAAATATATTAGTACATTATTTATATTTAAAATGTGATAATTTACAAAGCAAAAAAAATAGTATAAATGGTACTAATGTAGAGTATGACATTAAACAGAATTTACTGTACTTGTTTTAAATGAAATTTAAGTCTGAAAGTAAGTTTTTGGACTGAACATCTCAGCTGACTATGCTCAGATACCCAGCTTGTATCGAAAAGTTGTTGTAAAAGTGGCCCTGTAAATAAATCCCATCATGTCATGTCACCCAGTTGACTACGATCCATGGTTAGAAGCTATTAACTCTTTGAAATAATAACACCCTCTTACTAGGTAGATCTACCATGTTAATTACTAGGGAAAACCACAGAGAACCCAGTAAGGTAGTATATAATTACCCTGTCTGTTGATGTTAATGCCTTAAGAGTTTTTTTCTAAATAATGGCTGTATTTTCCTACGTATATATGTAGAGCATTGCTGACTATATCTTTGTAGTATCCATTGATATGGTAGTTTCTATAGGGTTAATCCTGATAACTACCTTTATCCACCTTGTTACTACCATTATCTGCCATGTTTACAGAGTTCTTTTTTTTCGAAGGGGACCATTGCATGGAATCTTCAGGCCACAAGTTGATACTGAACTTTTCCATGCATAATCTAAAAAAAGAAAAAAAAAAACTGCCTGCCAACAGCGACATTTCTGGTCACTACAAAATGAGAACAATGTTATCCATTTAAACCGGGCCTATGAGGGTTAGTGAGTGGCACTATGGGTTGTGGGAAAAAACCAAGGGTACAACCAGGTTAAAATCTGAGACCTTCAAATTGAAAGAAAAAACCCTGAAGCTAAAATCCTATTTTGAGAAGGAGACGAAACGTAGTGTTACGGTCGAAATACACCTTGGTCGTCGTCTGTCATCCCGACTCTAAACATCACACAATTACAGTACAACTGACTATAGTATCCCTATATTAGGGTTCATCTGTGAAAAAATCTATGAAAAGGTTTTTCAACTGATTTGAGTAGGTATGGGTGTCAACATTTACCAAAAAAAAGTTAGGTGGGATAGGAGGTGGGGAAAGTGCTTTTTACAAGGTCAAAGGTCATTAACCTATGCTAAAATGACCAATAATTTTATATCAGGAATCTGTAATGTTACATAGTTGATATTGGCGTCAAAATGCAGCGAATTAACCTAAAAAGAAGATTAAAATACATTTTGATGCCTGGTATTGACCTATGACCTTCAAATTTGAGGTCAAAG
>JAOTQE010022659.1:0-10602 GCA_025631205.1 Nesometra sesokonis | reverse complement strand
CTAAATAGACAAGCGCCCGCTTCTTTTAGTGCCAATGTATATTTTTGTATGATGTTTGTTTGTTTTCAATAAAGTTACATAATACAAAGGAAATTAAATTTAGTTGTAATTTAGATAATTTGCAAAACGAATTATGTTATGTAGATAAATCTCAATTGAATATTAGCGAGCTTTGGTTCATAATGGTAGACATTGAGGATGGAAAATTTGTGGGTTTTTTGTATGTGGGCCCTGGTGGTTATTGGTGTTACCAGTGTTGTTTAGTATTACTGGGTTATACTCAATGGTTACATATATGCCACCATCATGTCTCTATACTTCTATCGATACATCACTGATGATTGCAATTGGGGAAGAAATGCCCACATGCGAACCTGCTATATAATGTTTTTATTGGCTATGATGGAAACAAGGATAACTGTCTAAAACCTAACTGAACTTAGGCGTAGCCCTCCATAAGTAATAAATACAACTATAGTAGCCACTTGGTAGTCTGCTAAATATAAGGCTAAATGAAATTATACACACAAAATATTATATGGTACAGTACATTTAAATGAGGGAAAATTAAGAAAATTAACCTTGCTCGCGAAAAAAATATAATTATTAATACATCATATGTAAAAATTTTGTGAAATGATGTCATGCAGTGTTCCTTTTTTCGGGTACGCATCGTATTATCAGGGATGTCACCAGCTTTTTTTAGTGCTGGACGGCAAACAGCACCCCCTTTTTTGTGAACCGTGACCCACCCATATGCACACAATGAATCATGCTGTTCAAGTGTGCGATGAACAATAAAGAAGGGCATTTCATTACATTACAAAACGTGACCATAGAACAAAAGCTGTAAACTTTTGTTTTAATAATAAGGCTAGGATTTCTATTGTTTTTCGACATATCAGTCAAATATTTTATTGAAATTGACAATTGTTAAGGGTAGAAATAATAGTGGTGGTCGCTAGCCTAGAAATGCTTAGGAATAATAGTGGATCGCTAGCCTAGAAATACTGGACGGAAATTCGAGTGCCAGACGGGGCCGTCCAGCACCGTCCAGCGTGGTGACATCCCTGTATTATCCATCCAGAATCAAGTTTAGATTAGTTTCATGATTTTGGGACTTTCAGTTCAGTTTTCCAAGTTTTCAGATTTCTGAAGTTTTGGAAGCAGTTGGCGCAGCGCAGGGGCGGATCCAGGATCTACCAAAAGAGAGGGGCCCACTTTTATGTCAACGTAGATTCGGGTGGGCGTGGTTGCCTGTTTTATTCAAAATTGTGCAAAAAAATGTATTTTTGGTTTCAAAAGTGGGGGGGCCAGGGTCCGTTGGGCCCCATCCGCGCCTGCAGCGGTGGCGTTTCGGACTTCCAGTCATGAGGTCGTTGGTTCGAGGCTCACGCTGTTTGTGTTCCTAGGCAAGACACATTATCCACGTTGCCCTCTCCACCCAGGAGTATAAGTGGGTACTTGGGAGATACAAATGTCATGTGCTGATTACAGCTGCAACATTGTGGAATTGATTGTATTCCATAGGCGTTTGTTCCAATGACTGTGGTAATAATTTTGTAGTGCTTAACAATTGCCTTGGCAATAACAGGTGCAGATTTAGGAGGGGGAGGCAACCGGCGTGGGGACCCTATTATCGCCAAAACGTAGTACATAGTTGCGGCCCCCTTATATTAGGTGTGCCGGGTCGAAAATTCACCATAAAAACCCTGAACGGTTAAAATAGGGTACTAGAGCATCAATTTTTTTTTTGTTTTTTGTTTTTTGTTTGTTTTTTTTTTTGCTCACCAGAAAATAATTGGCAACCACGCCCCCCGGAGTGGAAAATTGCGCCCACCTTTCGATGGATCCTGGATCCGCCCCTGATATAAGCGCTATATAAATGTCACATATAATTAATATTAGTTCTAAAAATTCTTTTTCTTTCTCATATTAGATTTGGCCTACACAGGAATTTATCTTAGAAATGGCTAATAATTATTATAGATCACTCTGCACATGTGTGCTTCTGTATGGCATTTGCCAGTGTCATCAAACCATCGTGGGCTTTTAAACACATTTTGTTATTTGTTTTTATCTTACAGTCGAAAGTATCAGCGACTGCTATCCTAACCTTTGTGAAAACGGGGGCAGTTGTATACAAATTAGGCTGGAAGAGGCTAAATACAAATGCATTTGTCAAATAGGCTGGCTTGGAGAATTCTGTCAACAGAAGGGTAAGTAAGAATTCAAAGAATTTCAATTTAAAAAATCCAAATAATATTACTATAAAATAAAACACAATGCAAATTTTATTTTGTCCAAATAGAAATTCTGTGGTACATAAAATAATACTGTCAAGAGAACAATAATCTGAAAGAACCAGACTATTTTCAATTCAATCTTTATTCATCTATATAAAATTAGAAATACATTGCTATTGACAATGGAAGATGATGAAATGAAATCACATAAAACATTCCAGGGAGCTTGCTGTGTAGTGTTCCGACTTAACTAACTTAAAATTAATGAAAGGAATTTTTAAAACTTAAACTAACCTATTATCTAACCTAAAATGTAATTAAAAAGTGAAAAAATTATCATGTAAGCAAATATAGATACAAAGATAAATATATAAAATATCCATTATCTATTAAAATTCATAAGATTAAAATTACAGTTCTGAATTTAAAGTTTATAAAATTTTCTGCATTTGATTTGATAAAACTATTGACTTAAATTATAACTGAATGTGTAATACTGATTTGAGGTTCACCACAGAGGCAAGATTATAATTTTTAATAATAAAACATAAAATGCATAGTTAAAAGTTAGAATGTTGAAAAAAAAACGATAATGACTAAAAACAGGGATGTAATTTTACTGGGCGGAGCTGGGCAGGGCCACCCACCCTAAAGCCTATTTGAAGGCATTCCACCCAGTCAAGTTTCAACCTGACACCCACCCTAAGCCTCTGAAAAAGGTAAAAATGCTGTTTCTAATCATTTTACCACCCACCCTTACATTGTTGCCACCCACCCTTGGATTTTTCTAGCTACATCCCTGTAAAAACTATGTACAATGGGGTATGGACATCATTCTAATAAGGTCCTAATGACCCACATAACCAAACTGACTATGCATCACGAGGTGGGGACATCACTCTTGTAAGATCTAATGGCCCATATACCCTAGCATTTAATGACTGCTGTGTGTAATACACTCTCACGGAAGAGGACAGAAATAATAATAATTTATTGAAAACCTCAACTAGATCTTAACAATGTTTAATATGAATTGAGATTATAAATATATTTATTTTGTACCATTTTATTATAAATACTATTTATTTGGTTTATTTAAAGAGCATGGGTGGCGAAAGAGGGAGATGGGGGGACGCTTCCCCCTCCTCCCTCCCTCTCCCCGAATTGTCACTTCAACTACAAAATCAGAAAAACTGACTTTCATTTTATTGCTATGATTGTCACCTTGGGTGCTGAAGCACTTCCCTTTAGAAGTCTAATTGGGTTCGTGGATGTCCTCCGGGGTGGGATATCTGAGCAAGATTTAAACTCGTGCCCCCCTCTCCCTATCTAAAAACGTTCCACCACCTCTGTTTAAAGATGTATTGTCACTTGAAAATGACCAAAAAATCATAAACATTTTTTTTTAAATTAACTTATTCATATTTAAGTTACATTGAAGTTAAGAACTTAATTTCAGGCTTTTCATGGGTTTTTGCTCATTTTCAGCATATATTGTAAAATTAGGAGCAGGTAAGTTTTCTTTAAATACCATAATATCTAGTGTCATGGTTAAAACTTACATAGTAAATTTTCAGAATTAGAAATTTTTTATTTCTTGTCACATCCAACAGCAAGTTTAGTCGCAACTTACAGGATGAGATCTACACCATGCTTTCTAGACCAAGTCTCATTATGAGGGTGGCGTTCAGCCAGAATCAAACACTCCCGATTGGAAGGAAGGCATGCTTACCAACAAAGCTACAGCACCACCTATGTAGTTTTACAAATTTTCATTTTTTTAAATTCACAATACATCTTTAGCGTGTTGCAGAATTAAAATAATAATCAACTACTATGGCTCTAGATTTCTTAACGACATCAAGTGGCTGTCATTAATCATGTAAAACTGGCTACCTAGATGAGTGATTAATCATTGCGTATTTAAAATACGTGCCGTGTAATTTTGTTTTCACAACTTATGCACTGATGCGTGCATTATTTTGTTCATCCTATCTCATAAAATTTGCAGAATTAGAATGTAAATTTTAAAAGTGTGATGTAGAAAGTAATGTAATAGCTTTGTTTCCATGTAAAGGTAAGGTTGCTGACTGTTTTTACCCCTTTAATGAACCAGGACATTACGTGTTTTCAGTGGACAACAACAAATTTTTGCTCAATTTGCACACCTTCCAACGTTTGTAAAGTAAAAATTGCTAGGATCCTAGGGTAGATGCGTATTACCCCAAAGGCCGTGTTTCCACAGGAATTTTGTTTCAGATTATCTGATAAAATACCATCCAATCAAATCCATTTAAAAAAAAGCAACTGCCCAAACTCAGTGTTGACCACAATGCATTGCTCCTTCCTAATGGACAACTGACCTCCGGTGGATTTCTGGTGATTTCTCTTTTCTTTTCGTGGAAATCGTGGTGGAATATTTTCAAAAACAAAATCAAGGTTGACCCCAGCCCCAGGTCAAAGATAAATACTAACGCATTTAGGTAAATTATCAGATAAAGGAATAGAATCGATAATTATCGGATAAATATTTTCCGTTAGAATGGGTTAAACCAAACACAAGTTTTCTGCAACACTTTTAAGGTTTTATTGTGAAAATTTATCAGACAATTTTTTCCTGCAGAAACACAACTAATGAGGGGATGTACATTTCCACTGGTGGACACATCTTATAGATTTCGTAGAGGACAAGTGAAACAAAAGCATTGATTAAAAAAATTCGCATTAGTTACTATTTGACAAAAGAAAAAATAGATATCTTCTGTTTTGGAATAGTAAAGATCTATAGTTTTCTTTTGAAAATATCTTCTCTTTTGGAATACCAGCAGCTCGCACTAACTCGTTTTACTGCTCATCCACTCGCTTTAACTCGAAAGCTGTTTGTTAAGCAGCTCGGTGTCGTTCGTCCTTGCTCGCATTAGCTGATTTTCACTCATCTTAGCTCTCCTGGATTTTGATCTTGTGTTGAGTTGTGGATGCTTGAAAAAAAAACTCAGATATTTTAGGCTGGAAATGCTTTAACTACATGTATTATTTATGGTCTCTTCCATCCCATTTTCTGTTAAAGGCTTTGTGGTGTTGCTTACAGTCAATACAAAGGAAAAACCTGACTTCTGGTAATTTTTATTTTTAATTTGAATTAATAAGAAAATAATGCTATAAATTATTAGATTAGGATTATCCATCATATAAAAAATGCATTCATCTTTACAAATGGGTATATTCATTTAACGTTATTGATAAATTATGTAAATCAGTTGAATTATATATTATATGCATAGTTACAAAAATAGAAAAATTTATTCACTACCATAGAATTGTATTATAAATGTATATATTATTTTGTTCAATATAAAGTGTTATTTTAAATTTTTAAGTAAAGTGTAAAAAATCCAAAAACAAATTTGTGCTGCCCATACATGTTCCTGAAAAGTCGGTCTGTGATTTTTTTTTTCCTGTTACTATATTATATTTTCTTAGTTTGTATTTTATAGTGTATAATTTATTTTTGATTATAATGTAATTTATTTTTTACAATATTTGGGATAACTTTAAATATTTTCTTTCAATTCAGTATTTTATGTATTAGCCAAAAATATTGAAATAAAACAATTTTAAGTGATTTTCAAGATATGTTGGTTGGGCTTGGGTAACTAATACATTTGTTTTTTTAGACCTAATAATATTTTTTTAAATAAAAAATAAGCGTCTGAAATTCTTGAAGACTGTCAGGAGTAAAGTGATTTATGATGTAGTGAAACGCACCTGACTTGAGCCTTACCTCAATAAACAGAAGTTGTACGTGTAAAATTCACGTAAAGACTATCGTGCATGTTATTTATTTACCATAATATGCATTAGAAGTAGTTAAAGATAAGCCTTAATGCATATGATGATACGATTAATAGGATCTTTACTAACTGAATTTTTTTTATTACCTTCAAGGAGTTGTGTGACTTAAAAATAATATAATTAAAAAAACAACAATTCAGTATGTTTGATTTCATTGTTTTTGATGTCAGTATTACCTATCCACTCATAATTTTTAATTGAAAACAATGCTTTGATATAATGCAATGTTTTCTTTTATTGTGTTATATTTTATAGAGATTTTTAATTTTTATTGTAATTATGTGGATGTTCATGTCATTGTTGATGATAGTGGTTTAATCCTATTGAATCGTCATAATATTTATAAACTAAACACTGATCTTCACAGTGATAAAACATGGTTAGCTAGAAATAAATTAAATGGTAAAAAAAAACAGAATATATTGTATGGTTTTAGGAACACACTGGAACCGAAATAAATTAGCCAATGTAATAATTAAATGAAATAATTAATATTTCTATAGATAGTTCAAATCTCTAGAAAGTCAATAAATGCAAACAGCTTAGTGTAATTTTTAATGGAATAAACAAATTGATCAAAGAAATAAGGTTCTACCTGGAGGGGGAGGGTACAGACCAGATCCATTTTACAGTTGGAAGGGCACAGAAAGACTGACTGCATCAGGCGTTCCCCCTCCCTTAGAAAATTTGTTAGACGCTCAGTGAGTACTGCTGATGCTGTAGTACTCATTGCCAGCTCAGAAGATTTACTGAATTCAATGGTAGAAGCGAGTGAACAAAAAGTTCTGAAGATAAACATCAAGAAGACAGAATATATGTCAATCTCTAAGAAGTTAGAACCACCAATTTGTTCCATTCGTATAAGAGATGATGTACGGTAATAAAGCAAAGCAACAAATTTAAGTAGCTTGGCAGTTGGATAACCTCTGATGGGCGATGTGAAGAAGACATCAATTGCAATATTGGTAGCCAATAGTGAAGGATGGATTCACAAAAAATGAAGATTTTCTTATGCAATCTGTCTAATTCTGCATTCTTCCTGAATCCTGGACAATATCCAACAGAGTGAAGAAAATATTGGAAGCAACAAAAATGTGGTTTCAAGGAAAAATGAGATTTCATGGTCCACCCATACATGAAATGAAGAAGTACTTCTAAGAACCAGGACTGGAAGACAGTATGAAAAATTTAAGTGCCAGAAGACATCGTTTCATTTGCCATATTTTTTGAGAAAGAACTATGTGGCATTTACTCCTAACCGGACAAATTGACGGAAAGAAAAGTAGAGGAAGCCAAAGAGTCCAATTTCTACAAATGATAGCCGAAGACCAGGGTCTATCTAATATCAAGGTTTTCAGAGCTGCATTTATAGCATACGGTAATAAAGATTTACATGTGGCACATTAAACTACATATGTTGTAAATTATGTACAGTTGTAAAGATTAATGATACGTTATTAAAATTTTATTAGATGTATTGCTATTTAATTTATATTGAAAATATCTTCAAACTTAAAATAATTTGAAATTACATGTTAATAATAATATTTTATTTTTTTATAACCAATATCACTGCATTTTAAAGAGCTTGAGAATAGAAATTGAGTATATAATGATTGAGCCAATAAATTATGGCCTATGATGATCCCTTATACTGTACTGTACATGCCAACTCTTATGCATTGTGTGTGCGCCTCAAGCATGGGTACCGTTGTGAACCATTACCAGTGACTCACACATTAGCAGAGTTTCTCATGCATTACAGGCCTCGATTTTTTTTGTTTTAACTAGTCCGCTGGGCAAGTTGACATTACATTTCACTAGTCCACCAGAAATTCAAATAACCCATGTCTGTGGAAACTTAATCTACAATGTGTAAAAGTGACTGCTTGACACTTGTATTCATTAGCCAACTGGGCTAGTAAAATGAAAATTCACTAGCCCGGTGTAGTTTTCACTAGCCATTGTACGCTGCAAAAAATCGAGCCCTGCATTAGACAAAACATATGCATCTTTTATCTCATGGATGAGATAACATAGAGCAAAATACAAAGAAAATAACCGTAAAACAGTGAGAAAATGGTGGAAAATCATGCCCCAACCCCTCCCCCTCCTTAGTAAAATAAAAATTCACTAGCCAAGTGTAGTTTTACACTAGCCACTGTACACTGGGCTAGCAAAAAATCGAGCCCTGCATTAGACAAACAGATGCGTCTTTTATCTCATGGATGAGATAATATAGAGCAAAATACAAAGAAAATAACTGTAAACGGTGAGAAAATGGAGGAAAAACAATTTTCCCTCTTCGAGGAAAAATTTAAGATTTCGTCAGGAGTAGGTCCTGTCAAGCCCCCAATGTACTAAATGGCTGTAAAAGGCACACTAAATATCCACTATTTTTTTTTTGCTTGTCAAACTAAAAACTGGGACCACACCCACCTCACACGTGACCTAATCGTCGTGGGTTTCCCCCTGTCGCGGCATTGCACTGCCATCGGGGAATTCCTGGCCCCGCCACTGCCCTTAGGGGAGGTTAATTTCATTAAATGCATGAAAATCACGAGTTATGGTAGTAAGCTCAATATGTGTTTAAATGTTCAGTAATTGTTATTAAATATAAAATAACGAAATTGGTGATTAGCAGCCCATAAATAGAAACGAACAAAACGTGACGACAAGATAACAGGATGAAAAATCAAGGACTGATGGAATGTGAACCCTTGTAGAAAACAGGATAAAACAAAAACAAAAATTAAACACAACAATCTTAAATAATAGTCATAATTTTTATTTGTTCGCTAGTATTAAAAATGTTCATGCAGTAAAGTGGATAAAAGCAACTGTATTTTGTTATGACAATATCACTAGGCTGCCATACGCATTTTATTATTGGTCTGACCTAATCTTTTCATATAACGGCCTTGGAAACTTTTAATACTGTAACTATTGTATGGTGTCGTGTGCTATAATTTTAATGGCTTTGTGCTAATACCAATTCTGGCTTTTATGATCATTTTTTTGTTTGGGGACGTAAAGTGCTTTCATCGATTTAATATAAAATATGAATTAATGGAATAATGTTTGTGATATTATAGGATTTGGATTTTATATTCTTAATTTCTTTTGTTTTGTCCGCTATTTTAATAATATTGCATTGTATATTTAGTTACCCATTGTATATTTTAGTTACCCAAGCATGTATTCTGTGGTTCACACAGCCCACCCGCAAAGCGCGACGTTCGACTGTTACCAGAAATTATTCAAATTTCTATGCAATGTACAACCCGGTCCCATGCATCAGGCAGAAAAATTTGTATTCGGTGCGACGTTTAGAGGGTTCCATCCTAAATCATGCGAACATCGCGTGTGCTCATTCTTGTGCTATTTATTCTTTGGTTGCCTCCATAGAATTCTTATACTGTAATTTGAACTCCGAAAGGTCCACTAATCAATTTCAAGTAAGAAAATATAATAGATACTCCAAGCATGAGATACATAGCATCGTGCCAGGATTCAATATTTCAACATAAATTTTGTCATCATGAATTCTTGATGATGGTATATGTCCAAAATCCGAAAGGTCCACTAATCCACTAAGTAAGAAAGTATACTGCATACTCCAAGCAATGAGATACACGCCATCGTGACAAGATTCAATATTTCGACATAAATTATGTCATCATCAGGAATCATCAGGTATATGTCCAAATATTGAATCCCATCACGATGCTGTGTATCTCATTCCTTGGAGTATGTATTATACTTTTGTACTTTGAACTGTATTACAGTATAACCATTTAAATAACTTTATATGCTGTATTAACGAGCAATAAATTTCCTCAAAAGGAAGAAAAACAATGAGTATGACAGAAAGTTTCTGAATTCTTGGCAATATAATCTACCCTGGGCTAAATATTTTACTGGTATAAATTCAACTAACAATTGTTGTAAATTCAATACATACGAAATACTGTAAAATGAAGCTTGACAATAAAAGTCAGTCAGACTCTTTGATCTATGATGGAAGCAATGATTTATGATCTATGTTGGCAAACATATTGAATACAATTTTGTCAATACATTTGGGATTTTTCTTATTATATTGTATCACAATATTTGTACACCTTTAAAAAGTATCAGCCAAAAGCATTGATTTATTGCACATTTTGTTAGGCAAATTAGTGTTAAACCAGTATGTTGTAATTTTGTTAGTGAGAGTTACAGCTATATTATAGTTAAATTGACAGGAAGTTACGCATACTGTATTGGTAACTTTTCCAAACCATGAATTTCCGGAAAACTGGTGTATAGAATGTAAAGTTAGGCCTAGACTTCAGGGGCGTATCCAGGATTCGGCGAAGGGGAGTGATCGAGCCGGGTTGAGTTCTGAAAAACAAAAAAAAAGGCTTTTTCCCCTATTTTTACCCAAATTTGGGTGTCTCTCATCAGATTTTAGCCCTTCGCCTCTGAAGGGGACGGGAGGGAGGGAGGGGGGGGGGGGGGG
>JAOTQE010022648.1:0-10604 GCA_025631205.1 Nesometra sesokonis | reverse complement strand
ATGAGAATGGAATGATCAATGGTGTCAAAAGCTGCTGACAGGTCAAGGTATATGGATAAAACACAGTTACCTTTGTCCAGAGCTAAGATAATGTAATGTTCAGAAAAAAATTGTGTTGTATCATTTGAAGTTTGTTTCACGGCATGAGTACAATAAATACTAAACTTTAATATTTAATCAGCAAATAATAATTATTTATAAAACCTTGTATATAGTGTCAATTGATAGACACATGTTTATAATAACAATAGCAATATATAATTTTTACAGAAAGTTTGTATAATTAAATTAACAGATCTACATTATATTGTGTCATTTTGAAGTTTGTTTCACCGCATGAGTACAATAAATACTAAACTTTAATATTTATTCAACAAATAATAATTATTTATGAGACCTTAATTTTACATAGTGTCAATAGACATATAAAAATAACAATACTGTATATAATTTTAACAAAAAACTTGTATAATTAAATTAGCATTATGTTGTGTCATTTTGAAGTTTGTTTCACTGCATGAGTGCAATAAATAATAAAATCTCTTTTGCCAATATTTAAAGCTTAGTAATCCAGACTCATATTTTATTTGACAAAATATATACCCATATATAGTCATGATATAAATCCCCATGACCATATATAGATATCAGATTTTTTTGTAAAACAAAATTTGATATTCTGTATTGAGCTTTATGGATAATGTTTCAAAATGGGTAAATAAATTACCAACAAATTGTATGTACACATATTACAATATTATAAAAAAATGATGAATTTTATAAAAGTGTAAAATGTATGCTAACAATTCACTATGACCTACATTCCATCAAATAAATTGACATAATTCTGAATGCATGACGATTTACCAATATCCGAAACACAATCCAAATGTTAGTTTGTTATTAAAGTAAAATAATTTTTTTCTGAACTTGTTATCTGTTAAAAGTTATCTTCAACTCATTAGTACTCTTAATAGTGTGAGAGAGTTTCATCTCTGTATCATTCTATGCTAATTTTATTCAACACAGTAGTTTATAATATGCTTTTTACCGAGGAAATTGTTCATTTTTAAGTTCAGAGCACTATTTTTAATCAAGTTCCAATATTATGCAGGTACTATTATAATATACAAATATATGTTGCATTGAGAGTTGCTGGTTAAAACTATGGGCAGAGTTGCCTCCAAGTAGTAATATTCACTGAGGGGTGCAGCCCCAAAGTAAATACAGAGTTCCAAAGTTGGAGCCAGAAATCTTGGAGATTTGCTGGCCAGTGTTCGTAACTGTTTTGGGGTCCTATATGAGCATTTAAAAATTGAAATTATATGACCAACAATGCTTTGATCATTACAAATGAAAAAGTGTTTACTCTATGAAAAAAAATAACACCCTCCGACTAGGTTGATCTACCATGTTAAATTACTAGGGAGATCTACCTAGTAACACAGAGAACTACCTAGTAAGGTAGTATATAATTACCCTGCCTGTTGATGTTAATAAAGTCTTAAGGTTTATTCTAAACAATAGCTGTATTTTCCTATGTATACTTGTAGAGTATTGCTGACAATCCTTGGTAGTATCCCTTGATATGGTAGTTTTTATAGGGTTAACCCTGTTAACTATCTTTATCCACCTTGTCACTACCATTATCCACCATGTTAACAGAGTTATTTTTTTCAAAGGGTACTATTATATTTGGTACAATTATTGACAAATGAACATTCAAACTAATGGCAAATACTACATAGTTTTTGTTTATATTGCTAATTTATCAAAAATCCTTGAGATGATCATGAAAAATTCCAATTTCTGGAGAAATTTGGGTATTTCCTGGAGACCGGGAGATGATGCAACATTTCTGGAGACTTTTTCTGTGAACTATTTGGAAGTGTCGAGGCCCATAATGTATATTTTTTTTATATTCTACATCAAACATTTTAAAGACAAATAGCTTAGGCTAAGCCTACATTTAGGCCTAGGTATACCTTTCCTGTAAGCTCTAGGGAGGCCTAGCGCCTAGGCTTACATCCACAAAATTCACTGCACCATCTTCATAGAATTCTCTAAAAAACAGACATTCCATATTTCAATTGTTTTTGGGTGTTTGCATTGTCGACTGAATTGATAAGTTCTTCTACCTATATCGTGTCAGTTAACTGATCGGAACGCCTAGACTAGCGCTTGTTACTGTATTGCTATGGGATCTTGAGAATTTGTAAGCATTACAATTTGTCAGTGATGTCACTTTGCAAAATAGTATACTGTACAAATATTGACTAATCATATGAGAATAGTGAGATCTATTGTCCCAAGGTGATGAGATCAGAGCCTACTCTCTTTCCGGCCCGAGGGAAGATAGTAGACACTGGTTTTCTCATCCCCGAGAGGACAGTATATCTCGCTGTTCTCCTCATGACCATAATGGTTTAAAATATCAGCCACTGGGTACCTGGACTCATTATAAGTGTACACCCTTTCCTCATGTAAATAATAAAAGCAAAAATAAAAACAATGATGTTCATATTTCAGCTTAAAAAAACCTTGAAGAAGAAACACACGTTACCAAATTACAAGATGCGTTATAAGCCGTTCTTTGTAAAAGCAGTACCACCGCACGCTAATGCTGATATGTACTTGCATGATTCAAGACTAGTAGTTGGTAAAATGACAGTAGTGTTGATAGATGGCAGCAGACTGGCAATTACTAGCGGAGATTCTGAGGTGTATTGTACTATTGCAGTTGGTAGGTTTATTTCTTTAAACTTTCAGAATTCTGGTCATATAAAGCCACAATCAATCTGATCTTTTTTGTGATAAAACTAACTGACACGCTGGCTATTTCCCACAATTAGTCCAGTGCGAACAGCACACAAAGTTTACCTAACCATGGAGAAAAGGAAACTTACCCATGCCGCGTGGTTAGTTTAAACAAGTCCCGCCTGCCCAGGAAAACTGACCAGGTTAGTCTTACCAAGCAGGAATTTCCAATGTAAACAGCGCGACTTTGGTAAACTACCCAAGTAATATTACAGAATGGCTTTCATTGGTCAATTAGGTACTCCTGTGAGTTGTGACCTTGAGTAACATGGAAATTTTATCATGGCTTGTGGTAAAAGTAACCATGCCAAATAATCCGAGTGCAAACAATGGTAAAATTTAACCATTTTAAATGTTACCAATTTTCTTGGTAAAATATCCCATTTTAAATCCAGTGCAATTGCAGCTTTAAACACCACAGCCAAAAAAGGCAACCACCGGACTTTAGAACAACAGAGCCCAATCCAAAACAAAATCTCACCACTGAGGTGAATTTGATGAAATTACATAAGTACAGTATAATGAAGTACACATTTTGATGCTTAAGTTGCCGATAATTTGTTGGATGGGAAAGCCATGTCTCCATTTTTGTCACTGTGGTTCACAACTTTGAGATGCCATATGTACCGTTTTTGCACATGACACGTACATGCATATAGTTCCCTGTTGGTTACTAGATTTAGATTAATAATAATAATATAAAACATTTATAAAGCGCTAATTCCAGATAGAAATAAATGATCAAAAGCGCATTCAAGAAATTGATTTATAAATTAAATAAATGTGTTTTTAGATTTAAATATAGACTTAAATATTTCAATGTTTGCAGACTGCTTTAAGGATAAAGGTAGTTTGTCCACATGGACAATGCAGCAAAGGAGAAAGTTCTATTACCATAGGTTTTTGTCTTGTAATTAGGAACAGAAAGTAGAAATTGATTTTCAGAATGAAGACGTCGGGTGGGGATGTATAAACTTAAAAGATTGGAAAGATATAATGGTTGTTTAGATTTAATTACTTTAAAACAAATAATAAGGATTTTAAGCCTAGCTCACACCTTTGCGTTTCGATCTTGCGTTCGGCTGCGTATTGCCCCAACGCAACCTAACGCAGCCTAACGCAGCACTACGCAAAGCGCAAAGGCTTTGCGTTCTAGCTCGATAGTTTGAATTTTTTCAAACATCCGCAACTGAACGCAAGATAAATATCCATGCGAGCTAAGACGAGTGGCAACCAACAAATGCGAACAAGGACGAGCGACACCGAGCTGCTTAACGCAGGTCAATGCAGCCTTTTTTCTAGGTTTTTAACCATTGCAGAACATATTCTTAAAAAGTTTGTGAATGCTTCTTGATTTTTGGCTTTTAATTCCCTTATCAGCTTATTGAATTGACCCTGGTCATCTCTTCTGCCGGTCCAAGATCGAATACAACAACTTTGAGGCCAGATATGACTTCGTCGATGCGCAATATTCCTGGCATATACCGTCATTCGCCCTTTTTCGTCCAGCTGAACCAAAATCTTAAATTTAGTGCAAAGTAGAGGTGTTTTACAAAGCCATGGTTCACCAAATCGATGGCTGTTATCTATACTTGCAGAAAGTATGACTGGTAGGGCAAAATAACAATTTATATGTTAATGCAACTCTCTACGAGCTCGTACGCAGCAAAAGTAACTGACACGTAGCAGTGAGCGGGAAGCGAGCGAAACCGAACAGCCTTCGAGTTAAAGGCTTTTGGATGAGCAGTAAAACGAGCTAGTGCGAGCTGCTAGCGAGCAACAAACGAGTGGCGAACAAGGTAAACACGCAACAGGACGAGTAATACTCGTATTGAAGCGTACTGTCACGAGCAAAAGCGAGTTGGGGCGAGGTGAAATGCAACCATGGGCAATCGTTTTTCGAAATCTACACGAGCTACAACGCAACAGTGTGACTGCTACGGAATATTTTGCCGCGGATTTCTGCGTTAATGCTGCGTTCGGCTAACGCAACTATACGCAGCTAAAACCGCAAAGGTGTGAGCTAGGCATTAAAAGCGATCCGTTTATTCACAAAGCAACAAAATTACAGATTCATCCGGTTTATTTTTAGGATCCATCCATTAAATAAATGCTGTTATTATTTTGCAATTTTTTAATTTTTGGAAGTAATAAAATAATACAAATATGATGGGTCAGTATTATATTTATAAATTTAATACAGTATAGTCAAATTAAAGTTAAGAATGTTTATTTTTTACTTTGGAAGAAATAGGCCTTTAAAGTATTACATCATTTTTCAGATGCTGTTCCCCTCAGTCATGAGGACATCTTCAAACGATACCCTGGTGAAGTCTACGAGGTTGAGATTATGAAGAACAATAATATTAGCCTTTAAACTATTACATAATATTTCAGATGCGGTTCCCCTCAGTCACGAGGACATCTTCAAACGATACCCTGGTGAAGTCTACGAGGTTGAGATTATGAAGAACAATAATAAATCCTTAGGAGTATTTTTTACAAGTGGAGCTGATGAGACTGAGGTATTCATAGAATCGATTCAGCCAAACACTCCCGCTAGTTATACAGAATTAAAAAGGGTAAGATATGAGCTTGGTCAGCTGCAGATTTATAGTTGTTTTCTTCTTCTTTATCACTGTACAGGGCACTAATTTACTCTGTATGGGATGGTCACAGCTGCAATCTATGTATTTATAAACTAATTTTGTTTTTTTACCTCTGAATAGGAGTTGCCCGGACCGGCTCCGGTCCCCCCTTTCGGAAAGTAAAATATATCAGTATTATTAACTTTGTCTATAATATGAAAATATTCAGCAATCACAAGAATTGAACCCTTAACACGGCCACGAGGCCATTTCCAGACATCTAAAGACTAATATTTCCCCTAACCCCCCAAAACTTTGAATCTCTACCAGCCCCCTTCTGCCTCCCCCCGCCTTTTCCAAAAGTTTGTACCCGCCCCTGTCAGTAGCATATCTGTGGAGGGGAGGGGTGATGCTTAGGGTGCTAGAGCATCTCTTTCAGAGGTAGAAAACAATACTAATATATAATTATGTAGACTGTGGCCTCAAGCACCCACCCTTTCAGATGTAAAAAACAAAATTAGTTTATAAATACAAAGATTGGAGCTGTGACTATCCCCCTACAGAGGAAGTTAGCGCCCTGTTCAGCAATAAAGAAAACAACTAAAGTATAAACCGTAAGCCTAGTGTACAAAAACAGTTCATGTGAACTTTAAAGAACCCATTATATCTTTTTAAGACAAGTAGAGGGTTACTTCGGTGTACTGGTCCATACACGACCCCTGTCATGGACGGAAGGGTGTGCGCTAGTGTAGTGTAGTGTAGTAGCATTCTTAGGGGTGAAGCAAGTTATTAAATTTGCAACATCTAGTCCACTATACACTTTGATGATTAATTTTGAATGGCACAATATAAATGTTTGAGCATTAGTATTATTAATATTAATATTATAAAAAGTGGAAATAGGGGTGATAACCTGTTTTGTTTTTTGCTTGCCAAAGTCTGATCCAGGTTAATTATCCCCTTTTCCCAATTCCTTGATATACCTCTGCGAATTTTATAGCCAACTCTAAAAACCGAACCTCTGGAAAACCAAATTCCATGGTAATCTGGACCTTTTTTTAATTTAATTTATAGGGGGACATTTTGCTCTCTGTGAATGGTATAGACGTTCATTCTTCTAAAGATGCTGTCAAGTTAATTAAGAATGCCAAAGAAAAGTAAGTTTATAATTTACTAAACACAGTAGAACCCCTGTAAAGAGATCACCATCAGGACTCCTTATTACTGGAAAGCCTTAGTGTTAGAGATTGTATCATTTGAAAGAAAGTGTCCTAATAAAGGTGTCCCTTTAATGTTGCAAGATATATTTATACTTATTAAAAGATATATTTCACATGGTATCATTTGAAGAAATGTATCCCTTAAATAGAGGTGTCCCTTTAATAGGATTTGAACTAGTATTCAAATATTTATTTCACATTGTATCAATTTCAAGGAAAGTGTCCCTTTAATAGAGATGTCCCTGTAGTAGGGGTTGGACTAGTATTAAAAGATATATTTCACATTGTATCAATTTGAAGGAAAGTGTCCCTTTTAATATAGGTTGGCCTTTGTATTAAAAGATATATTTCACATTGTATCAATTTGAAGGAAAATCCCCTTTTAATATGGGTTGGCTTTAGTATTAAAATATATATTTCACACTGTATCAATTTGAAGGAAAGTGTCCCTTTAGTAGAGGTGTTCCAAATGAGGCCTTCTACTGTATGCTTCTTTGGAAAGGAACAACTATTCATATGTAAAACTTTGGTCCTATTTCATCATGACCATATTTAAATATATCATTACCATAAATGATTATATCAGAGTTTTTTGTCAAATATAATTTGATAGTTAGGACTGAGCATAAGTGGTCTGATTGCTATTCTGGTCAAACTACAAGAGCCTATACAGCTGGCTGTAAGGAAAACCAATTCAATTTAGGGTTAATTCAAGCATATAGAGAAAACAGTCCTCTGTGGCTCTAGAAAATTTTAAATTCTTCTGTGTCAAGTAATTTGCCTGTATTAATTGTCTAAAATGAACACAGATTTCAAGCAAATTATTTTTTTAAACCTTCCCCAAGGTGAAATTGACATGAAAGCTCCTAACGTAATGTATGTATTGATCAATTTGAGAAGTCACCTGTTCCTAGTGTTATCAAAAGACTTAGTTTGTGATAATGTCCATAATGTCAAGTTTATTGAATTTTGAAATGTGACAGGCAGTTAGTCGTCTTGACCCCTGACAATGAAAATTAATACAATTTAAATTTTTACAATCATTTTTAATCACTATATACATTCTGGATTTCTGTTCTGTATTTTCTTTTTTTTTTTTACTTCTATCTATAATTGTTGTGTTTATAAAATTATAGATTTACTAACAATTTTGATTATCCTTTTTAATTTTTCTTTTTTTAAATAGTTACTGTACTGCATAGATAATCTTCTAATTTACAAATAAATAATAGATTTCATTCCTTAATGTACATTATATGATCTATCATTAACATTTTCAAAATACACTCTTGTATCCCTCAAGTCAAAGTTAAATCTTTTGCTGGGATTATTCTGCATTCACCATAGGATTGGCTTTCTTCATCAGTACTTCTATGTATGAATATGTCTTTTCGAGATCTTGAACCTAATTGTCCAGACCCGGTACCGCTCAATTCTTTACTGTATTGTTCGGTAACTTACCTCGTGTAAAAACTTACTTAACTCAATTCAGTATCTACCATGCAAGTTCCAATCATCTGTAACTCACTTTATATATGTTTTTTTTTTCGCTATATGTCTACTGTAATGATTTTTAAATACTGCATTTTAACATGAATCTTGTAGTTGTATGTTTTTAACTTTTTAATTCTTTAATACTATTCCACCTATATTGAATAAGTGGGATACAATATTATAATTGAAATTTTCATACAGTTGAACCTCTCATAAGCTTACACCCTCAGGTCTAGGAAAAATGTCCATTTATGAGAATTTGGGTGATAGAGGGCCAAATGTTGTAAAATTATGTATAGTGCTTGTGTCCCACATTTCATGGCCTTCTCAATACAAATGGCCTCTCAAAATTCTATATTTTATTAAATGTTGTTTATCATTTTTAAGTTTGGTTCAGTAATATGATGAATTTGAAATTGTTGTACAGAAAAATTACAAAATTTTCCGGGATGTCTGCTTATGGGAGGTAAATTAACATACAAAAAAATCTAAATTTTAAGACGAAAAGTGTCCATGTCCGCTTATGGGAGGTATTTGTTTACGAGAGGTACAAAATTCACTAATTAGATAGGAAAAACAAACAGGCCTTCTTTGACTTGGTGCCAATTATGGGAGGTGTCCGCTTACGAGGTGTTCACACATGGAGGTTCAACTGTAAAATATTTTTTTTATATATTTATATATTTTTTCCCTTTGTTGTTAATTCCATCACTTTGTACAATGTGAATGATGTAAACAATGCAAATTTCCTGTTAGAGGATGAAATAGAGTCCAATCTACATCTGTCTCTGTATGTAAATAATGTAATTCAGTTTATTCTAAAATTTAGATTTGAAATATCTTCTATTATATTCATTCTAGGTGCAAATTACGAGTTCAACGTCCTATACAGCCTTCAGATACAACCGACAACAAAGTAGAATTTGTGGATCAAAGTCAAGAAAATGATTATGACGATTTCATAAGTGATACAATATCCACTCTAGGGTATAGCCAACAAGAACAATTAACTGGTTTACCAAAGCAAGTAACTGCAGCTGCCGCGAGCCTATCCGAAAGTATCTCACCAATATTACGTCGACGGAACTTCCCAGATTCGCGTCCGCAGCACAAAAGACGTGCATCGTGGGGAGCAATGGACTCAAACTTAGAACCATACTTAGATTTGAAGAGCGAAAGCACGCATAGCTTAGGTTTATTTTTAAAGGAATCGGAGAGGGCGCAGGTTGCTGCAAAGACGCATCAACGTGAACACAGTAAAAGTGTACCGTTTAATAGTATATCACCGAATGATCCTGAATTAGATTCAATAAGTCTTGCTAGTTGTCCACCAGATTTCCTTGAAGATAATATTGATACACAAGGTCAATCTTCAGGTGAAACTAGACAAAAGAAAGAAGGCTTCCAAAGTGTTTGTTTACCAGCAGCTAGGGTAAGTATTTAGGCCCACTACAAAACGGACCATAGAGCCTCAGTTATGTTGTTGTAGTTGTTGCGACGATAACTTTAAAAGTGTCCAGCGTCGCCAGTTTTGAACGGACGTGCATGAAATTTTGCACACATAAATAGACACCAATTCTAAAAACTGATCCATGCAGCTAATTGTTTACGAGCGTTAATTTACAACATTATGTCTAGGCACAGGTATTAAATTATGAATGCGTTAGAACACATACCAACGCAGACTTGTTGCCAAACGGCTTAAGGGTAAAATTTTCGACTCCCGCACATGTAAGCCAACGGCACAAATAGCTGTTAAATATCAAACATGTAAGAAACATTGCTTGCGCCACCGTTGCACAGAATTTCACTGCACACATAAGCTATTAGCTTGTAGCAGTGGCACAAAACCAACAGCACTGATTTGAGTACCGTTTGTACACAGGTTGAAACAATTCAATTTGGATAAGTACAATAAATTGTAGGCTCAGTGCACACAAACAGATCAGTGCACTATAATGAACCAGTACTTACTACATGACATGACATGACCCTTAGGGGGATGTGTAACATCCAGTGTAGTACAGTGCTGTTAGTATTATATGACACTTAGATTGATTCCTACAATCTGATTGGTCGATCGTTATAGATCATTTGGCCCATTTCATGGTGACGTCATGAATCGTACAATTTTGGATCCATTTACAGTGCAATTTTGGATCCATACCTTTTGCTCCATTGCACGCTCGCCGAGATGTGAAAACGCTCGCATATTGTAATGTGCATGATATGCGACAATGACTGCGCCGCGCTCAGCTGCACTGTATTAATTTTGTACTGACTAGCACTAGCACTATCATGTCCCTTCTCACTTTTTTCTAAATTCATAAAATGTCAAATGACAAGTATCTATTTACATGTAGGAGGTGTCCTATAAAACAAATAATGAATGTTTTTTTCATTTATTCGATGGACAGAATATTTCATTCGGTGAAAGATGAAATGATCCATTCAACTCGGCTATGCCACGTTGAATAGATCATTT
>JAOTQE010022637.1:0-10605 GCA_025631205.1 Nesometra sesokonis | reverse complement strand
CAAGTATACTCGTCACTGGCGCACACAGTAACACCCGGTTGGCGAGTATACTCGTCGCTGGCAGTCAACGTGTTAAGTTCTAGTTCAGTTATGTATGAAATTTAGCATGCCGTTTCTTAGTTAAATACAGGTATGTTTTTGGGTACCCAATTGCGTAATTGGTCAGTTGGTTGACCTATCAGTCCCTTTTGTGATCAAATTTTCATTAAGTTTAATATACTAGTTTTAACCCTTTCACTGCCGGTGTTAGTCCCACCTATGTGCCGGATATGTTTGTATGAAAAATAGATGAGTTTTAAATACAGTAAATGTAAAAAAAAAATAACAAACAAAACAAAATTATTTCAAAATATTTTTGTGTGTTAGGGTGGGCAAGATGTTGGCCTATTGTTGGAGGGAAAAAATTAGAAATTTGCATAATGACAACATCACATGATGCCATGCTATCCATTTTTAATCAATTTTTCATCAAATCTGTGAAAAAAATATGTTTTTCTCAAAGAAATGTTTGTTATATACATTTTGTACACTGGATCATAATGCAGACACGTAATATAAATAGAATTTGTGTCATTTTGTAAGTATACACAAATTAACGTTTGTCAGTAAAATCATGAAATAACATGATTTGTTCATAAAAAACTGTAGAGAGCTCATATTCTAGGGAATGCATTTCTTTTAATTGGAACTTAGTCAAGGATGGTATAAAAACTAAAGAGGGCGGGATTAGCAATGGCCAAGTATGTTAAAATAGCAACTTATACCCACGGTAGTACCGGGGCAGGCCGTTTAACAACATTTATTTTATCCCCGGTTGTACCAGAGGCAGGCAGTGAAAGGGTTAATAGTCAAATTAGTTTGAAAATTTAGCAAGGTGTTTTTATTAATATTCTTAATAATAATAGTGATATGCTTCAGTGAACACATTGATTGGTTGGTTGGTCTGTTGATCTCTTTTGAGGTCATTTTTGATGTCCATCATTTCATTGGTCAATTGGTCACTTGCTTATTTTGGTAGGGATAAATCAATTTTAGAATTTTAGTCTTGTTTTTAATATACTGAGAGCTGGTTATTTGAGTAAAAGTGTCAGTTACTATAGGTTTCTCTTGTACTTTATCAACATTGTTCTGAATTATTTAACTTTTTTCAGATTCACAACGGAAGAAGAAAGGTCGGGAAGATGAGCTAGATCCAATGGACCCAGCATCCTACTCGGATGTTCCAAGGTAAATATTTTCTACCATTATCCAGATGAATGGAATGTTTATTTCAACTTATTTGCCCACTGTTAAGTGTGTAAAGAATTATTATATCCAACATTCTTATTATTTTCATAAAGAAAAATCTTGCCTAGACCTAGGAAGGGAAGTCTATGGGTTTCACTATAGTGTAAGAATTTGGAGGAGGTAAAAAACAATTTATTTTTTCAGTCAAATCACACAAGAATTATAAAATAACTGAACTTAAAAAGGAATGTGCCTGGACTAAATATTGTAGCCAAACATAAGCTAAAGTGTCAAACAGTGAGGTCAAAGCACTTTATTTTTAAAACATCCTTGTTTTTAACTGAAAACCGTGATTATGTATAACTTTCTAATCTGTGAAAATCACAACAATTATATTTTTTTAAATTTTACATCGTGAAAATGTTTGAAATTGTAAAACTGCGAAAGTTTTAGGGCTGTGAAAATAAAGGGATCAACAGTATACTGGCAAAAAGCAGATGGTGTATTTGATTATAGCCCTGATGATCAATATAGCCCTATGGATTTGATGATCATTGTTTTATGTTTCATCTGCAAGCTGTGTATACTGGCAAGTAGCTGATGTTGTATTACTTATATAGCCCCCTCTATAATTTAATGTTTAATATTTATCTTCAAACTGTGTTTACTGGCAAATACCATGTTGTATTTCTTATATAGCCCCCTCTATAATTTAATGAATAATATATTTTATCTTCAAACTGTGTTTGCTGGCAAGTAGCTGATGTTGTATTACTTATCTAGCCCCCTCTATTATTTAATGTTTAATATATTTTATCTTCAAACTGTTTTTACTGGCAAATAGCAGATGTTGTATTTCTTATATAGCCACCTCTATATAATTTAAGGATTAATATATTTTTTCTGCAAACTGTTTACTGCATAGATTTATATTTACGGCTAGATGGTGAACTTTCACAGAATACATAGCACAAAGTGCAGTTCCATGTATGCGCCTACTATTCCGGAATCCAACCAATCAAATCGTGTTATGTTCTAACTGTGTTACTATGTCAAATTTGCACCCCCAATCTTTCGTAGAAGTTTCAAATTTATCAATAAAATGAAAGTAAATTTAATCCAAATCTAAAGACATTGACAACATAAAATATGTGTGACATATGTAAATAATTTGATTGACAAAAGAATATTATTTATTATTATTTAACTTACATGTTTGTGGAAAGGCTGACGACATCAAAATAGTAGGCGCCTACATGAGACTGAAATTCTACAGTGTGAAGTTCACCATCTAACCTTGATAATAAATCTATGGTTTACTGGCAAATAGCAGATGTTTCTTATATAGCCCCCTCTATAATTGCAGGTTGTAATTCAGTATTTATTTAATGATGAACAATGTATTGCTGTTTATTTTGCTTATCAGGCTGAAGGAAACAATGATGAAAGACATGACATTCAATGTGGTTATAATTTTATTCCAGCTAACTCTTCCAAAGCCATCCACCCTGTGAACTGTTCATTTTATTCCATTTTCTACACAATTTAATTTAGAGAGATTTTGGCCGTGTTTCCGCAGGAATTTCAGATTATCCGATAAAATATCCAATCAAATCAATTTCAAAAACTACAACTGTGCAAACTTCCGGTGATTTTTTTGGTGATTTCCTGTTTGCTCGCGTAGCACCCTGGCTGCACCGCGGTGAAATCCTCGCAAAAAGCACTAAAAGCAAGATCAAGTTTGACCTTGTGTCAAAGGTAAAAAATTATCGCATTTAGGTCAATTATCAGATAATTATCAGAATATTATCGGATAATTATCAGATAATTTCATCACATCAGAATAGCTTAAATACCCGTTTCTGCAGCACTTTTTTCGGAAAATTTTTATCGGGATAATTTATCAGATATTTTTTTCCTGCTGAAACACGGCCTTTGAGACATTAAAAAGTGTCCATTTTACAGAGAAACTAGGTTTTTCATGTCACTGCTATTGTTTGGGTTGACTGCATGATTATTCTAATAATTTTTTCAATTACTATGCATACAGTGCAAAGAATCTTTGGTAATCACTGAGTGCATGTGTGTGTGTGTGTGTGTTTTTCTCTGTGTGGACATTTAAAAATATTCATGCATCAACTTTGCCAACATTTTGGGATTTTTTTTCAATAATGATAAAGATGCAGTGTTCACAAGCCTTTGTAATGGAAATAAATGAAATAACTGGTCATCAGCTACACATATAATAAATGCATTAAGAACCAGTCATTGGTTAGCCATAATTTGGAGTGCCATTTTTTTTTTGGTTACCTATGTAAACATTCAAAGTTATCATCTCATCTGAGGGATTTTCAGCATTTTTTTTGTGTATCTCGATGACAGACAAATATGAAGTTTTTGAGTTAAAAGTTTTTTTTTTCTCTTTACAGAGGTGACTGGTCGACAGGCTTGCCAACAGCAAATGATGCCAAGACTGGTGCCGATGTCACAGCAACTGGACCCCTGTTTCAGAGTAGGCCATACCCCAACCCAGGCGCTATCCTACGAGCTAATGCTGGCCTGTCGTGAACTATTCTAGAGGATTATATGCTAAAAAAGTATTCTTCAAGAAATAACTGATGTAGCCTGCAATATTTCAATGGAGAATTTTAAACCTTGGAACATAGCCAGTTTTAAACCAGGATCTATTTGTCAAACTAATACCAGCTTGGCTTAAGGTAATGCGTCAAAAGTTTGCCGAATTTGCGTCAAACACCAAATTTTTAGTCAGAGCGTACCCACCTGTATTAAAGTGATCATAACTCAAAAACTATACACCCTACCATACCAAAAGTATATATATTTGGAAAGCTCTAGAATCAGGGAGTCCTGAAATGCAGTTAGAATATTCATCTAGCACTTGTGTAAGGAGCTATTGCTCAAAAGGTGACAGAAAAGTTTAAGGTTTGGTATGGTCAGCTTATAACCATGTATTTTTTTATTGGTCAACCCCTACAACAATATAAATGCATTTTTGAGTTGTTGGCATCATGGGCTTTCCATCAATATATAACTTCATAGCAGTGAGAACAGTTATCAAGTGCAAATAAACAGACAAACTTTTGCTTGAAAAAATTTCCAAAAAAAAGCATCAGAATTGATATCAATTATAAAGTGGTATAAATAATTAAATGTTGTTCAAATATTGTTGTTAATAGCATTTCTGAATAGTTGAGGTTACTAGATTTCCATTGATATATTACTTCACTACAAAGGCTTTGTAGCCCATTAAAATAGCTTCAAAATGATACCAGACTTGCTGGTTTACACTATGTAGTTGCTAAGTTATGTTAATTTTAATTTGAAAAATTTGGAAATGTGTGACGCTGCCACTTTTTATGACGGCGAACTCAAGATACAAGACCTTAAAGTAGATTTTGGAATACAAAGAGATCTGGTGTAGCATGGTATTCTGTATTCTGGAGTGTTGATTTTGGGATAGTTTACTGTGTACTCCTGATGGCACATCATTTGTTTGCTTTTCAGATCTTGAGGTTGAGAAATTGATTATAAATTTTTTTGTAAATTGCCTCTGTAATAGACTCCATCAAGGCATGTTTCAGGCATAAATGCAATTAGACTACAATTCATGATTAGATAATTTGCATGGAGTCTTCGGGCAATACTTTAATTATTTAACCTTACCATTCATAGTATATTGCAAAACGGAAACAATTTTTGCTGTATTGTGGCCAGTGGGCTTCAAAAATCTTATTATGTAGTGTTAAAATTTTTGTAATAACAAATTCTGCAACTATTGACTTTTGTGATATTTTTATTTACAATATCTTAATTTTTGTGATTGTAATTTCGGTACTGTATTTTTTATTATTTAAAATTTTTAAAATAGTGTCTTATAATTAAAAATACTTCATCTTTAATTATGTATTTTATATTCAAAAGATTAACTTGTAGTTTTCATCGAACTAACTTAATGTGAATCGACGACATAGACTACTCAATGTAATTAAAAGATGTTGTGTTGATCAAGGTTGGATCCAGGGGTTTTGCAGTGTTAATGTCCATCCCCAAAATGGTTAAGTTCAGTTTCTAAACACCGCCACCGCCTCTAGAAAGGCTGCCCCAGGGAAAAAGATATAAAATTGTAAAATAGAGACTTCTTTGCTTGTCAGATCCAAACCACATACTCATTACCGGTTTGAACTGGGCCACCGAAAAAAGGGCCCTGTAGGTACTGTTAACCCCCAAAGTAAATCCCTGGATCAGCCCCTGGTAATTAACTATGGTAATTTCAAATGGTAAGATGCGTGGCATTTATCAAAACATAAGCTATTAAGCATGCAAATTTAAATTTGTTTTTTGACAAAATAGACTGAACTATCATGATGCATAAGGTCAATTTTTTTGTAGCCTGGTGAAAACATTTTGGTTTTTTTAAACAATTGTAGATAGATAGTTTTGATAAGAACTAATTCTTGATATTTCAATTTATAGTATACAGTGCCACAACCCGAGTTCAGAAAAATCGTAGAAAAACAAAAGTAAAAGTGTAAGAAATTAAAATGGGATAATAAGAGATTTGAGCTAACATTGAAAGACAGCGAGAAATGGAGGGTTATGCAGACATTGGAAGTTGGTTTCGAGAAGCGAAATGTAAAAGAAATCGTGCAGCCAGTAGGATAGTGAATGATAGTGGGAGGAAGATGAGGTAGACCTAAGTGATCGAGTATATGCAGTAGAGTATAATGTAATTAAATGAAAGATGTAATGAGGCAATAAACCATGAAGAGATTTATAAATGAAAAGATAAATCTTAAAATATGATTCGCAAATGTAATGCAGAGTTGTGAACTCGTGCTTTTTCAGTAAAAAAAAATCGAATATGTTTTCTAAATTTAATTGAAGATTTATATAGTTTCAAAAATCACTTGATCATTAGTCACTTGAAAAATAACGAAAAGTGAATTTTTAAAATAACTTGCTCATTTTGAAGATATATATAATGGCCATGAGAACAGAAATTAGGGTACAGTATTTTAAAAATATTTACCATCAATATTGCAATGTTATATGCTAAAAACAAAAATTCCGAAAGCCTCTTAAAATGTCATAATTTTTTAGTGTAGTCAGTTTTAAATACACTAAATTCTATTCCCAAATCCATAAATGTTATTTAACTTTGATGTTAGCAAGACATTTTCAAACTTATAGTCATTGATTGATATAGTCATTTTTGGTTATTTTCAAGTGACTATACATCTTGTAAGAAGTTTCGCTGATAGATCATACATTCTAATTTTAACGGAGTTAAAATATTTTGAAATTTAATTTATTTTTCAAGTGACAAATTTAATCAAGCTTTACATAATAAAGCAGAATATTAGGCTATTAATGTTTGTAATGCAGTGTGTCCGACATTACTTGATATTAATACTACCTGTATCTTAGGTCGCTATGTACTAAGTGAATGTTTATGCTGGTCAATTCTGTGAGTTTGAGTGGACTGGAGAAATATAATATTTAACTCTACCAGTATCTATTAGGAAAATACTGCCTGCATCTCTTTCAGCGCTGTACTGTAAATGGTTGCCAATTACTAGATACATACAATACATAGAAAAAACAAAGATACAGTTGAACCTCCCAAAACGGACACTAATTCAAAGAGCCGTTTGTTCTTCCTATCGAATCAGTAGATTCGGTACCTCGCGGAAGCGGACACTTTGTATTAAAATTTAGATTTTTTGTTTGTTAATTTACCGTACCTCGCATAACCTGACATCTATAACGAATACACATTTTTGTACAAAATCTCCCTTGTACTGTAATCGTTGAGAATCATATTACTGAACCAATCTTTAAAAATGATAAACAGTATTTAATAAAAATGTGAGAGGCCATTTGTGCTGAGAAAGTCGTGAAATATGAGAAATAAGGACTTATACATAATGTTACTTTGGCCCTCTATCGACTGAAATTCTCGTAAGCGGACACCTCCCTTAAGCGGACACTTTTTCCAGACCCAAGGGTGTCCGTTTACGGGAGGCTCAATTGTAGCACACTATGGTATACATCATTAATTCAAGTATAAACGTTAATCCTGCATATAAACACATACAAGTCATGTTCTATTTAATAAAACTGTAAAATACTGTAATTAGCCTATTTACAAGTTTGTTAAAATTGGAAGTACTATGTGTAAATATTTGTCAGATGATGATGATGACGATGTTTGACGATGAAGTCGGTGATGACTATGACGAATTAATGATGATTACAATGATGGTGATGATGTGGATCATAACGATGATGGATGAGGGTGACAATAATGTAAAATATAATGCACTGCTACTAAAAATTAATGCTCTTTTATTACTAGATTATTAGGCCCGTACAGTGGGGAACGGTGAGGGAGTTTGGAAGAACTCTTCCACTCCTTGAAGTCCAAAGCTGGGATAAATTGACAACACACGGAGCAATAGTTTATTAATCATTTGTAGCCTACGTGTCCCATATTATAAGATCTGTTGTGCAAGTTAATTAAAGCTTGAAATCAACCAATTGTGCCTTAATACCCATGTATACTAGCATATATTATATACTATTTGGTATTTACAAAAGAAAAAAAAATGTACCTTCAGTTTTGGAATAGGGAAGATCTCGTTTTCTTTTGTAAATATATATCTTTCCTAATTAATATACAATATAAAATCATAATTTGACACTGTGTGCTTCTAAGAGTGCACCAGAGAACATCTATAGACAAACATTCCCCGGGCCCCAGGCGTGCCCTGGCCCCACACGCCTGTTGTCATTTGTCTTCCAATAAAACTCTCACGGTTGTCAGTTTTCCAGGAAAAAGAACCCCCACCTTCTTCCCCCCCCCCACACCCACCATTCACAAGTCAGCGTACGGGCCTGATTATCAATATATTAAAGTACCAATCTATTTTCATACAGCAGTTCATAATATACCATATTATTCTTCAGTGCTTTATGAAAATCATCATTCATTAACCCCGGATCAATCTTCTCTGGCTTTGTAATTGCCTTCTTGAATCCCGTGCTAACAAGAGCGTTTCCATAATACCCCAACAACCAGCCAGCAACGCTCAAAGCAAACGAGCTATGCCATTTTATACTCCATACATTAGTTGGCTCCCACTTAAGCATCGATTCCTTGAATGGCATTCCTGTCTTGCTGCAGTACAGTTTCATCATGGCTTCAGGATTGCGCAAAAAATCATCAGCATCAATGACAACAGGACGTTGGTTTAGTGTATCTCTTGCGTAGACGTATAGTTCCCACATTTCTTTGAAAATTGTGCTATGGTGCGTCATAAGTGTATTGCCAGTCAGCCTTAACAGGCAAGAGTTCTTGATCACATGTTGAAGCGACGCCAACACTTTTCTTGGATTACGAATGAGAAAGGTATGAGTGAATCCATTTGGTATCAAGCTATAATCTCCTCCTAAAGCATACGCAAAATCCTTAGCGAATATAACGTTTTTCTCTGGGTAGTCTTTCTCAAGCTCCGATTTCACCCATCCGTATGAAAACCATGGAGATAAAGGCAAGAAATGTTTTGATCTGGGTCCAAAGTGGTGAGCAGCGGAAAACATCTCGTTGAATACCTCTGCTTCTTCGAGTGTCACAATTGAGCGCTCTATTGCAGTCGAGATGCTCCTAGGCGTAGTCCACATTATAACACGTACTTGTTTTCTGTCAGATGTCATTTTTGCAATGATCACACTGGTGGACGATGCGAAAAGATCAAACTCGTGGATGAAGCGAATGATCACACTGGTGAACAATGCGAAAGACCACACTGGTGGATGAAGAGAAGAAATACACTGGAGGACGGTGCAAATGATCACACTTGTGGATGAAGCGAATGATCACATTGGTGTACGAAGCGAATGATCACACTGGTGTATGATGAGAAAGATCACATTTGTGGATGAAGCGAATGATCACACTGGTGGATGAAGCGAGTGATCACACTGGTGGTTGAGGCGAATGATCAAACTGGTGTAAGATGAGAAATATGACACTGGTGGACGATGCGAATGATCACACTGGTGGACGATGCGAAAGATCACACTTGTAGATGATGTGATGAATGCTCGCACGCATTTCTGAGAAATGAAATACTAACAAGTTTTCAAGCGTTTAAAAGAAACAGCCTAACCCTGTATAAACACTAAAATTTGTATTGAATTTCAACTTGATATAAATAATACCTGTATATAAATTGTATTTATGTATTGACACTATGAATTTGAAGATCCGGTTGCTGATCCAGTAAGCTAACCTCCCTTTATTCTCTCGATCACAAGGTCAAAAATAATTAATCTAATGTTATACAGGTTATACATGCTTGGAGTTATCGTGTTAAGTGGTATGTGGAGCGGTCCAACAAATTACCCGATTTAATGTGTCACATTAATCTCTTCATCATCATCATCATCATCACCGATACACAGCAGCAACATAACAAGTGTTCCATGACGCTGTGGCTAGATAGAGATGCGATTTAGAGTTTTTAAGTGCGGCCTTAAATTTATCAAGGGATGGCATTGATGTAGTAGCAAGTGGCAGATCAGGACTTAAGGCCTGTAAGGCTTATTGGTCCTCCATACATAATACAAATGTTAATTTAATCTCAAATCTTATGTTATGTTAACTAAAAAAGATGTTATGTTAAATAAAGAAAGAAAGAAAGAAGAAGAAAGTCAAACTGGCTAAACACAACATATAGGGGACACGTACAAATGTAGATTAATAAACGATTGCTCTGTGTATTGTCAAATTTTCCCAGCTGCGGACCTTAAGGAGTGTGAGAGTTATTCCGAACTACCCCACCATTCTACACCGTGCGGGCCTTATAATCTATTAATAAAAGGGCATTAATAGTACTACCACACTGAAACGGAATTAGGCCTACTTTTGGGCGGACTGCATGGACAGTGATGGGGTGGGTGGGGTGGATGGTCCTACAAGGTACAGAGGAAAACAAGTGCAATATTCTGGCCTGAATAAAAACCCAAAAACCTTAGATATTTTTTGTAAATAATTTACTAATGTGTCGAGCATTTAGAGGATTTTCTAGTTTGTAGTACTCATTGATCACGTGCCAAAGTTAATGGTGTTCATATAACCTTGGTGTACAAAAGTAAAATTTCATAGTTGAATTCCCCCTGAAAACAAGTAGTGAACATTCAGTATTTTTGTGGGATAGCCTGGGTCATATGAAGTTCTGCTACAGGCCAACATTAGGTAGGCGACAACTCCGATGAAAATCTGCCAAGACTAACCCTACCCTTTGAAAATTTTGTTAACAGGAGCGGATCCAGGATACGACGAAGCGGGTGGGG
>JAOTQE010022626.1:0-10605 GCA_025631205.1 Nesometra sesokonis | reverse complement strand
GAGTTTGTCCTTTGTTTTTTGAGTTTGTTCGTTATTTTTTGAGTTTGTTCTTTGTTGGTCGAGTTTTGAATTTTGGCTCTAATGGCCGCCCATACAAAAGAGAAATACCTGTTTTCAGTGATTTTTAAGATTGTTTTAGGGACAGAAAGAAGAATTTGAATTCATGAACGAAGAGTACGAGATGCAGGGATGTAATTATGCTGGGCGGAGGTGGGCAGGGCTACCCACTCTAAATTTTTCCACCTACCCTAAAGCTTAATTTAAGGCCTTTTATGCAGCTTAATTTCAACCTGCCACCCACCGTAAGCCTCTGAAAAAGATAAAAAAAACAATGTTTTTATTCATTTTACCACCCACCCTTACATTGGTGCCACTCACCTTGATTTTTCTAGCTACACGCAGGCCTCGAATTTGGGCTTTGTAGGGGCAAGGCCATTTTTGGCTTGATTTTAAGGGGTACAAAGGGGCACTTGAAGCCCTTTTGTTCAAACTGTATTCTTATGCATTACTTGAAATAAGGGACACCAAGGCCAAAGTGGCCTTGACGATGGTGAAATTTTGAAGGCACTGAGGCCAAATGACAGGGCAGTGGCAGCAAATGGCCTTGGTGCTTGGTTAAATTCGAGCCCTGTACACCCCAGAAGATTGTGTGTATTTGAGAAGAAGAGATATAATATTTGTTCTAATTACAGTGCCTTGGAAGTTAGAAAGTGTATTTTATACTTAATTTGATCCTTAATTTTTAAGCCAGTGCATGAATGAAAGTAGTTTAAGTGAATGTTTACTGGAAAAAGTAATAAAAAACTGTTCATATGAAGTCATGACTCCCAGTGATCTAAGATAGGTTGTAAAAACACATTTTATTGTACCATAACTACTGTGGACACATACACCAGATGGGGACCTATTTTTACAGTATATTCTTCAAAAACTGATCACTCAGAAAGTATTACATACTCTAAACAATGGGCCAAGATTTAATATTTCAACATAAATTATGTCAACAGGAACTATTCCTGATGATGGCATAATTTATATTGAAATATTGAGTCCTGACACAATGGCATATATCTCATTGCTTGGAGTATGTATTATTATCGTAAAGATAAATTGTCACCTAAAAATGACAAAAAACTTATTTTGAAAATAACCTGCTTATTTTGGAAAAAAACATTTTAATCATTCTACTCAAAATTAAAATATTAAAGAAATATTTCCTCCTAATTTTGCAGCATTCTAAGGCTAATAATAAGGCAAATATCCATTAAAAGGCTGACAGCCTCTTTAATTTTAGTAATTTTTCAGTAATTAAACAGTTTTTTAAATACACTAATTCACTTCACAAATTTTTAACTTTGACGTTAATTATGAGCAAGTTAATTTCAAAATTGTTTATCAATTTTTTGGTCATTTTTGAGTGATAGTACATCTCTAAGCTAGACTTACACTGGACTTAATTGGTGACCTATTTCAGCCAATTTTACTCTACTTTGAAAATTGTATTGATAATATAATATCTCTTTGTTTTTTGGTGTCTTCCATTTTGATCCTAAGGCTTATGCATCCATTAAATAATCTAGGTAACCAGCATTTTCTCAATCAAAAAGTTGACCTCTGCATTATCTTATTGTGACATGATGTCAATTCACATTGATCCACTACTTGAAATTGTCACAAATTTGTCCTCCTGCCTATCATCCTTTTGATCCCAACTCTGCTGAATGCGAAGTACTATAATTGGGTATAATTCATTTGCCCTGTAAACAAAATTGTTATAATTTTCTTGGTGGAAAACATGTCATAATTTCTAGCAATTACTTGTGGTCGCCTCATTCTGTTTGCAAATTATAAGAAATGTTCAATGATATCTACCGTTCAGTAAAAAGAATTCTTCGTTCTGAAAGTCCTGACTTAGTCTTGGTTCAAGACGGTGATTCCGTTTAATTTGTAAAAAACTATTAAAAGGCACCCATTGCATTCCATAGCAAGTGGATTGTCATACCTTTCTGATGTTTGAATCATGTCAAAAAATTATTAACGACAAACCTCACACCACTAAAACTTCATCATTCGCTGGAGGTGCACTTCAATAAACAATTAAAATACAATATACAGACTTAGGGCTTCCCGGGCTTAAGTCTGTATCTGTGTATATATTAGAAATGGCCAAGTCTTGATATTTTTTTAGAGAGCAGGTGTCAAATACCCTAATCATTAGACAAACGACGATTTAGCAAGTTGATTGAGCATTGACTAAATAAAACAAAAATATTTAAAAAAATTACAAAGAGGCAAATGAATAATTCTTGAGTCAATAAATCATTTCATTATTATAGTCAATCTGGGGTCACTCCTTCCTATATTTGTGTTTAGTCATTTGGCTAAATCCAACCATTTTTTAGTCAATTGAATTTTTATCTACATTGATTAAAGTCAAAATTGATTTTCTTATTTATAATCTATTTTCTGATTTTTTAGCACTTAGCCAAAATGACTATAGTAGATTTTTTGTTCAGGCATTTTCATATAGTTTTAAGCTTATCTCTTGACTATGCGAGTTGTATAGCCGAGCGGTTAAGGCGGGGAACCGTAACCCCAAGCAATAACAACAGCATGGGTTTGAGGCCCGCTCGCACCATTGTTCTGGTGGTGGAACATGTCTTCTCAGATAAAGACTATAAACCATAGGCCCAGTGTACATAAATGGCTTATGTGCACTATAAAGAACTCTGTATATCTTTCGAGGTGAGTAGGGGGTTACCACAGTGTACTTGTCAGTATATCCCCTGCTTTTGACAGAATAATGTAGTGTACTTTTTTCGGGCAGCAGGACATGACGTGACCCGTAGGGGCATAGAAAGTCACATGAATGTGCAATATCTGCTCCACAGTGCCTTGAGACTGTGTAAGGTGCTATATAAAAATTGAATTATTATTATTATTATTACTAACTGATGATAAGTTGTAGTGAACCAAGTCAGTCTGTCAATTGGTCCTTTGGTAACAGGATGCATCTAATTAGAATGTCATTCTTGTTATTTTACAGGAGAAAGAACAGCATGCTGCTGAAGTTACTGAGTTGAGCAGCATCCTAAATGGGAATGCCACGGCACTACAGAACCTACTAGAAGAAAGGAGATCAAAAGCAAAGGTAAACAAACACATCATTCAGATTCAGAGGTGGCAGGACATTTTTGGATTAGGGCGGGGATGAGGTTAAATTTTGCTCAGGTACCGCACCACCGGGGGATGCATCGAGGTAACAGGAAAGAGGGTGCTCAACCCGATTACAATTCGATAAGCAAAAAAATAAAAATAAAAACTTTTTTGCCTACTAATTTGTGTTATTCTTGCCCCTGAAGTGGGTTTTCAGGGCCAAAATATTCATATTTATCATATATACATGCTATTTTTACTGCTTTTAGATCTCTACAGGGAAGTGCTCGAGCGCCCTAGGTGACAATTATAACAACAAAATAGAAGTCAGTCTATCTGATTTTGTAGTTAAAGTGACATTTTAGGAGGACTGAGTTATCACTGGGAGGGTCGTGTTGCCTCCATCCCCCTCTTCCGTTGTTCTCGTTTAGTTAAATTTTAAATGATTACTACTTATCATTTTGCCGCAACCTAGATGGTTTTTACATCTTGCTAGAACGATCACTTACTCATTGTACTTAGATCTTCAAAGCAGAGTCCAGTATCTCTTGCACTGGTGTCGGGAGATGTAAATGTTTGTCTTCCTTTGTGAGAGATGGGTAGATTTCAGATACGCAATGATTAGCAAAGCAATAATTACTAATAAATAATAATGTGTTGTTTACAGGCCCATAGCTAGGATAGAAAAATAGACATGCCAACACTGACCGGGCCCAGGCCAATATATATTATATAAATATATTTCAGAAAAAAAAAAACATAAAATTTTGAAAATTTCAGACCAGGCCATCGCCTCGTCTGCCTCATGCTGGCTACGGTCCTGGTTTATCTTGAACATCTTATATATTTTCCAGTAAGACTATCCTTGTATAGACTATACATTGTAATATAAATTTCGCATCCAATATCTAGTTTCCTCACCACTTTCAAGATGAGAACTATATCATGCTTTCTAAATAAGTCTCACTGTGAAGCTAAGGGAGTGGCGCTGTTAAGCCCTGAGAATCAACTTAGTGTATGCTAGTTTCGAACCTAGGACCTCGGGATTGGAAGGCAAGCATGTTAACATCCAAGTGACAACTCCACTCATAGTGTTGCTGTGGTGCTTTAGTACTTGAATCCATCTCTGTTCCCGCTATTTTTGGCAATGAATATTAAAGTCATATAAAAAATATAGTCATTAGTAGACCACAAGATAGTCAAAATGATCTTTGGACTAGAACATTTTTAGAAGCATTAATAAATTGAGATTAAAAATCTCTGATAACATCATCAGATTTTATGAGATTGGATTTTGTTAACTTGCCATAAGTTCAATATGCACCAGGCTTGTTATTCGGTTCGTTTCAGCTGTACAGACAATGTATTGCATTAAGTCAATACTTATTCATCTACTTAGAACACGGTAAGATTGATGGGAAATACATTAGGTTATAATTAAATCTTAGACTTCCATAATTCTTTAGTTTCTTTAATTAATTTCTTTGGAATTATGCTGGTCACATTTATTCTTGGTTGACTACTGTACTCGAATATGTGGCAGAGCCAAACCAAATGAGACATAAGTCGCAAATGCTAGTTTTCCACAATAGGCAAAAATTTAAAAATGGTCAATTTTTTCAAATTTTATTTTATTAAAAAAATATACAGTTAATACATTCAACTTTCATACTACCTTAACAATTTTCAGATATATGATCAAAAAATGTTTTAAAAGTGCAATTTAAAATGACCTTGCTTAGTCAATGTATAATGATAAACAATTTTCAAATGTAGTTTTCTCAAAACTTACATTTTAAAAGTTCCAACTTCGATTGTTAATAACTTCGCAAGGAAATATCGTATGAAACTGATTTTTTTGCATGTTAAAGATAATAATGTGTAGTTTTATAATCCATAAAAAACTCAATTTTCAATTTTCCGACTTATGTCTCATTTGGCTTGGCTCTGCCACATATGAGCTAGTATTCTGTAGGTGGTATTTTTTAAAATTTGACTGTCCAGCGTGCAGTGTTATTACGTTTAAGATAGGACAATTCTAGCAGATTCAGGGGCATATCCAGGAATTGGGGAAGGTGGTGCTCAACCCTATTGGAATTTCTGTCAAGCGGAAACAAATTAAAAAATAAAGGTTATGTTTCAAATTTTACGCTTTTTATGGCTTTGTAATTGTTTCTATGATACTAATATAGTTAATAATAATAGTTATTGATTTATATAACGCCTTATACTTAATAGTCTCAAGGTGCTGTGGACTAGATGTTACACATTCATATGACTTTCTACTTCCCTAAGGGTCACGTCATGTCATGTAGCAAGTACTGGCTTGCACTTGCGCCTATTCGTCTGTCCACAGCAGGTATAATGAATGAACCAGTACATCGGGGTAAACCCCTACTCGTCTCGAAAGGTGTACTGGGTTTTTTATAGTGCACACCTGCCGTATGTGTACACTGGGCCTACGGTTTATAGTCCTTATCCAAGTGTGAGCGGGTCACACACCCATACTGTTGATACTGCTATGGTTCACGGTTCCCCTGCCTTAACCGTTTGGCCATGCGACTCGCACTATAGGCCTTTTCCTCTGAATGGATTGCTTGTGGCCCCAATATACATATTTGTATACTAATTTTATGTTTTTCCATCTCTGGAGGTTGGTGATCAAGTATCCTAAGCGTCCCATCTGGTAGCCTTTCTCACAGGCATTATGGTTGTGTTGATGACTTATTGTTTTATTGTCACTACTGGCATCCCATATTTGATTTCTTCGAGTTCTGCTATCCAGTTTGAAGTATTCGTGCTTCACCATTGGCACCATGTATTGAAAGGTTATAAAACGTGGCCCTGTAATAAATTCCATCATGCCATGTTTCAGCCTTGGATAAAAGTAGACTACGGTCCATGGTTAGAAACTAACTTTGTATGGAGTTTTCAGGCAGTAGGTACAAAAAATTGTCAATTTGATTGTTAATTTATATTTAAATAGTACTAGTTCAATTGAGGCCATGCGTGCAATGAAAAATGATTGCTCAATTGATTAATTCTATGGTAAATAATGTTGTCATCTGTGCTTTGTATGCTACAATTGGTTGTGTTTATTGCCTGTACCATTTTTAAACACTAAATTCAACCTCTATTTCAGAGATTATCAATCTAGTATTTTATTGTATATCTATGGTTCTCTATCAGGATTGCAAATTTGGCTTGTCAAGGTGTCATTATTAGCATATAAAAATCATTCCTTATTGCCATTTTATGGTTGGCAAGTAAATAAAATAAATTATTCAGAATTTATTCAGGGAAGGTGTGGACTACAGTTAGCTGACATTGTCTTCATATTCACCTGATTTTTTTGATTTAATTTATTTGCATTCAATATAAAAAATTGCACATGACAACAATAACATACATTAAAATATATAGAAAACTGAGAAAACAATTGAAATTGAACGCCTGGATAATCCATTAAGCCTAGTGCATGAAGCACCAGAATTATTTCCAATAGGGTCCAGAAGCCAGGGGAACTATTGCACTCAAGAGAATATATAAAAGGTCAGTAAGAAGAGCCAGTAAAAAAATATAATATGTAATACAATAATATATAAAGTTAAAAAATATTGAATTCAATAGTATAGATATTTTTTTTTTTTTGCTTTTACCATGAGAGAGGTAAAATGTCAAAGTTTGACAAAAGAAACGATACAATACTAATAATATTGGTAATTTATAACTAAGTAGTGTATTAAAATATACTCTTCTAAAACTGACACACTTCAGTGTGTCCATTTTGTTTAGTTTTCTGGACAGCTTGATTTAAAGAGTCAAATTTACATGTTCACATAGATAATTTTGCATTGTTTTTTTATTAAAAATCTATAGACCTAAAAAGAAATTACTTTGCTTAATTAAGCACAAAATTTTTGAGAACGTGGTTCGGTCGTGTTTTTTTAGTATCCTCCTTTTACTGTATTTCTACTACTATTTTGTTTATTTCTTAAATTAATGTAATAAAATTTTTTGATAACTGGATTTCTTGCAATTTTCTGGATAATTTAATTTAACCAAATTAAAAGTCAAGAGATACGAAAGTAAAAAGGCATCTTTGATTTTCAAGATATTCTCTTTGATCTTACCTGGGTTTTGTTTTTCTTCACTATTTAAATTTAACAATGAACTTAATTTATCTGGTCTAAATGGCACTACACTACAGGATTAAGTCTAGAATCTTAAAAGAGTATTTGAAGTTTATTCTTAATGACTTCTAAGAATTAATTTTACTGCTGGTAGCAGTATTGCCATAAATTAGCTACTCAAGTGCACATTATTACTACTTGGAAATATTAAATTTCTTTGAACACAAAAGATCAGATCATATAAATATGTTGCCATTTGTTTGTTCAAGTGTTAGTTGATGACGATGAAAGCCCTAGCTCTAATAAAGCTGTGGACATCTCCTAGTTTTTCATGGTACCATGCCACTCTCTAATTTTATCTATTCATGCTAGGGGATGATTTATGTGGGGCTTAAATCGCAATTTTGGTTGTGACAAGCAAAAAAAAAAACCTGCTTGTAATGGTAGGTCCGGCTTAACCTATAAGAGTTATCGCAGCCGCTCTGCATGTGAAGCTATTTTTATTAGTTTATTGTCATTAAAACCAAATAACGTTTACGGTTCAATTTTAGGGGTGGGGAGAGCTCAAGGCTGTTAAGCCCCCTTACTGGGGTGTAGCTATTAAAATCCAAGTGTGGGCAGCAAAAATGTAAGGGTGGGTGGTAAAATGATGAAAACCAATATTTTTACCTTTTTTACAGGTTTAGGGTGGGTGGCAGGTTGAAATTAAACTGGGTGGAGGGCCTTAAAATAAGCTATACAGTGGGTGGAAAGCTTTTAAGGTGGGCTGCCCCGCCCACCTCGGCCCTGCATAATTACATCCCTGCCCTTAAATCCACCACTGCATGCTGTTTTTCAGCCTCCTCTCTTGCCCTTTTATTAGTCCATTGTTATAAAAACCTAATAACTTTTAATGTTTAATTTTAGGGGAGGTGGGAGGCCTTAAGGCTGTTAAGTCCCCTTAACTCCACCACTGCATGCTGCTTTTCAGCTTCATCTCTTGCGCTTTTCTGCCACTTCAACTTTGATAGTAATGACAAGGCTTTCTGGCTTAATTCACTTTTCTAACCTTTCTTGTCACTTGGTCATGCCATTTAATTTTATTTCTATTGCATGCTTCTTCTTTAAATTCTCTGTCTTTCGTTACCCAGCTTTTGCGCCATATGTTGCCATAGGCTATACTAACTAATGATTTTTGCTAGTTGTTTCTTCAGGTCTACTTTAGTGATTTTTATATAAAATCCAGTAATGGTTATTTTTCGATTACCACTAAATTTTACTAGGACAGGAGGCTCCCACATCTGGGATAACCTGGACTCAAATGTAGCTAACCAGGAGTTTTAAACCTAACTCTGGTAAGAATGTTGATGATGACATTTGGATTATGTCATAAAAGAATATTCATTCCTTTTTTTCCATTCAATTATTTTTTTTGTTTTGTGTCGCATCTAACAGCAACAGGAAGAAAATTATGTTATTGTTTCTAAACCAAGTCTCATTGGGAATAGGAATAGTGCTGTTAAGTCATAGGAGCACTTAAGAGCCCTGGTGTGTGGCCAAGTTCAAACTTGGTGTTGGAAGCCAAGCATGTTACATTCCTACTTAGTTATGTACATAATGTTTAAATTTTTCATATTAGACGCTTACAAATCAAGGGTATATTCTAATATTTTTATTTACAAAATTTAATTATGAACTTAGGATGGAATTGAACCATGGACAACTAACATAACCTTTACTCCCAATCAACAAGATTGCATACCGTATGCAGGGCTCGAATTTTACCAAAGCATCAAGGCCATTTGCTTCCAGTGCCCTCCAAATTGCCCTCAGTGCCTTAAAATATTGAAAATCATTAAGGCCACTTTGGCCTGAGTACCCCTTTCACTAATACATGAAGAAAAGAATTTGTAAAAAAAATTGCATCTGGTGCCCTGGTTACGCTATTTATACATTTCAAAATCAGCCAAAAATGGCCTTGCCACTACAAAGTCCAAATTTGAGGCCTGCATACAGATCTCCAGATCATCGTACACCAATTCGGTCCAAGCTTTGTGTTTTTTTTATGCAATTTCAACATGTTTTGAGTCCTCAGAGACCAAGTTTATTAACTCTATATAAATCAACACTGGTTTATTATTATATTTATATGGCCTCACTATGTACAGTATTTAAAATATGATTTAACAAGGAAGTGTATAGTTGTTCACATCATAGAACAAATCAACTTATTCCAAAGTAGACCATACCACGCGACAGGATGTACTAAATTAACCGGTATGTTTATATTAGATCCAATGCTAATCCATGCTTATAGGTCATGGACTAGAGCTATCCTTTGTACAGCCATTCTTAGATTAATTTTTTTTTTATTTCGTGTCACATCCAACAGCAAGATTTCATGCCACTTACAGGATGAGATCTATGCCATGCTTTTTAAATCAATTCTCATTATGAGGTTTAATGAGTGGCGTTGTTAAGTGATGGGAAAGAACCTAGTGTTCAGCCAATTTTGAACTCGGTATTTCAAGACAAGCCTGCTAACCACCAAGATACAGCGTCACTCCAATCACATTTTATAGTTTATTTTTACTGATACTTAACAGTACGTTGCTTTATTCATTCGATTTTAAACAGATTCTCATGGCTGTAAAGCCCTTACTCCAGCAGCTTTGAGTTTGTAAAAACAGCTAATTAGTAAAGGTGCATGACATAAATTAAACGAGCCATATTGGAGGTCTTCACGTGATAAATTTAATTGCAGAATGTTTCACGATCTTCTGTTACCGGTTGATTGTTCATTCAGTAACTTAAAAAAAGTACTTGTTAATCCTCAACCAATGAATAAATTTCAGAGGAAGAATGGCAGTTTTTTATTTTTTTTTCTCTTAAGTATGGTCATTGACTTAGATTTACATTGTCTTTAACCATTAGATTAGTCTATTTTGATTTTTTTTTTTATGATTTTACAACAAAATAAACATGAACAAATACCTAATGATAATTAATTATGGATTTCATCAACATATAAGGTAACTTTGGAACCTAAATTTACACAAAAAAATGTATATTTATTACTACATGTTTTGAAAATAAAAATCAGCTGTGGCTAGAAATTCAGGGAAGTGCAGTGACGCTTAACAAGTATATTTTTTGTTTGGCCCAGCATCAATTTTACAATCCTGAGATTAATTAAGTTCCTTGTCGGGTCTGTAAAAAGTAAGTAAAGTAAATCCATTATCCAAGCCAGAAGGCTCATAAGGCCAAAAAAAAAAAGTTGTATTGCCCTTTTGGCTCAAAAATTTGGAGGGTCGGTAGGTCGATTTTTTTTTTTTTT
>JAOTQE010022615.1:0-10607 GCA_025631205.1 Nesometra sesokonis | reverse complement strand
TTAAATATACCTGGAATGTGTCGACCGTTCAATTAAACAGGCCTATAATTTAAGTAATATTCAGTTCCAAAGCAATTCTTTGACCTAGGCTTAACAAAGGTAAGGCCTAACAGTACCACAGTCCAACTGTTGTAGCGGTCACGATTGAGCAATCAAGCCCATGTGCAAATGAACTGTGGTGAGAGTACTGTGGATATCGCAGCCCGAACAACCCCTGGTGATGTTTGCAATCGAGTGATATGACCACGTTGTGCAAACGAAATCTATGCCTTGCTTGTTGTGCGGTGAGTAGCGGCGAGTAGTGGTTTTCGTTGGCGGCGTGATCAGTGATTGCACTCCGAACACGGCTGCCGTTATCACTAACGAACAACAATCTGCCCAGTCTACAGTATATACTTCCCTGTCAAGCATACGGTACACACCGGCTGTACATATAACGGACAGTTGATTTTCACTTCCTTGTTTATCCGATCAGCCATGTTGTGGAAAAGACGAATAAAACATTGAACAATAATAATGTTTTTTATAAAAACAATCATTCTTAGTTTTAAAAATAGTTTTTACACCGCTTGAATACTTTAATGTTTTGAAATCTTATCTGTGAGTATTAAAATGTGTTTCAAACTCGTATAAATATGCTTGACCTACGGGTAGGCTATCTCTGTGGAGAGTTTACATCTCCGGCCTTACGAATTTTACCTCGGTGTATAAGACGCACACCAAATTTGCTACCAAAATTGCGTATTGAAGGTGTGACTAATACACGAAATATACGGTAATAATAATGAAGGGTAACGATAAATGATAAACAAATATTGATTTCCTGTATGTTTTTCCAATGATTTTGAAAAACAGCCTTTAAAAAATGCAGTTCAAAAACATGTTTATTGTAAATAAATATAAACAGGATGTTTGTAATCATACAATTTAAGTAATAAACTTCCAAAACAACAAAAATCTCATTTTTATATAATAATGACCGTCTATTTTTATGATCATCTCAAAATGACTTGGCGTACAACATGACTCATTTTGTCACGACACCTCACATGTGAAATTTATACAGCGCTTATTGCCAAGGCTTCTAAGCGCTTCACAATCATTACACCAGTCATTGGAACACCTATGGAACACAATCCAGTCCATAATGTTGCAGCTTTAATCGGCTGATGATATGGCATTTATACCTCCCAGGTAGAAGGGCAACGACATTGACGAAACAGCATTCTTCACAGCTGGAAATGGCAGACATATTTATTTACAGCAACTCCAATGAAGATGATGATATCAGTTAAACCATTTTAAGCTATTACTGATGAGACCTGAAGCTCATGTGAAACATTTTCACAAAAAAATTGTTGATGATGAAATAAAACTAAACATCAGTAAGTTTCACAATATAATTGGTTTAACCGGTTTAACTAAAACAAAGTCCTCAGAATGATCAAAATATGGTTCAATTCGTAAAATGTGTGTTTATCTTGATTTCACTTCAATTTTTTTTGGTTTATTAATCATGATTTGAACAGCAACATTCAGCAACGCAGTATTGAGGAAACTGGAAAAACCCGAAAAATTGTACAAGTCGAAACTGATTTAAATTTTCTTAAAGATGTATTGTCAATCAAAAAATGACAAAAAATTGATTTTGAAAATAAGCTGCTTATTTCTTAAAAGTATTGTATTATGATCATTCCGCTTGAAATTAAAGTAATATTTACTCTTAATTTTTCAAAATTATAATGCTAAAAATGAGCAAAAATCCATTAAAAGCTGGCAGCTTCTATTATTTTGGTCACTGTTTCAGTTTAAAAATCTTATTTGATGATCCTTTAATAGAAAGAAGTTAATTTTTAAAATTAACGGTAATAACTTTTTGGTTGTTTTCATCATTGTGACAATGCACCTTTAACAAGATATAAATATTATAATTATACCTCCATTGTTGTGCACTGAAGATTTTCCGAGAACACTAGCCTCTTAGCCAGCATTGTTTGACTAAGTTCAATAATTAGAGCGATCAAGTTTCCCATGCCATCGCCAGAGTGAGCCGACGTTGGTACTAAGGATACGTATGTCCGTACATCTGTGTTATCATAGAAGAGTGCAGCATTCATACCCTGAAAAAAATTTAAACAAGACATGCCTTTTACAAAATGGCACCACAACCCAAATTAAAAAAATCTGGCAAATTATGGTTGAAATTTCACATCAGTGTGTAAAGCTGTCTCATTGCTGGAATTTTGCAACTAAAAAAAACTTTCAGACTCAAACCTTGACCCTGGAAACCCTTTTATTCCTTGGACATATATGCCCAGGGAATAAAAATACTGTTTTTACGTGATTGAGTAAAATCAAGATTTGTTTTAGGGGTGTATCCAGGAATTGGCGAAAGGGGATGTTCGAACCTGGGTTGGATTTTGAAAGCAAAAAAAAAGAAATTAAAAGAAATTTAAAAAAAACAGCTTTTTTCCCCAATGTATTGTTATCCCATTGCCATGTTCTTTATAGTGCAATTTATGATTTTGTCATGTTTTTCCTCACAGCATAATCCTTCTCCTCTGAAGGGGGATACTCATTTCCACTGAAGGTTGGTGCTTAAAGCCCAGATTTTCAAATTTGTATCCTAATTTGATTGTTTTTTGCCTCCGAAGCAGGGTGCTTGAGCACCTGGAAACCCACTCCCCCCCCCCCCCTTGGATACGCAACTGGTTTTAGTCATTATTTTATTTCAAATCTACTACAAATTGTACATTGACATCTGACCTGTTCTGCAAATTCTGTAACAACAGCTCTCGTTCTTTCATCAAATTCATCTTGAGTGTGCTTCTTCTGTTTCTTTATTGTATTTGTAACATCTGTATGTGGACTAGGTTTCCAGCCATATAACCTATCAATCTGAAGTATCAATAGAAAAATGTGAAGGATCATGTCAAAATTATGCAGCTGCAGTTACTGTAGTAATTCAGTTACAGCAGCAGTAGGGACCATGTAGACATAAGTTACAGCAGTAATTCAGTTAAAACCATAGATTTATTATTACGGCTAGATGGTGAACTTCCACAGAATAGATAGCCCAAAGTGGAATTCCATAGAAGCGCCTACTATTTTGGAATCTAACCAATCAAATCGAGGCTGTTGCTATGTCAAAATTGCACACGTGCAATCTTTTATAGAAGTTTTTAATTTATCAATAAATGAAAGTAAATTTAATCCAAATATAAAGACATTGACAACATAAAATATGTGTGAAATATGTAAATAATTTGTATAACAAAAGAATGTTAAAAATACAATAATTATAAAACAGTTATGATTATTTAACTTACATGTGTGTGACAGAGGCTGAGAAATCAAAATAGTAGGCGCCTACATGGGACTGCCATTTCACAGTGTTAAGATCACCATCTAGCCGTAAATAATAAATCTATGGTTAAAACAGTATTAGGGACCATATCAAAATTATCCTGCTGTGATTACTGCAGTAACTCATTGAAAACAGCATTAGTGATCTTGTTAAGATCATCCTGCTGCAGTTACTGCAGTAATTCATGTACAACTGTATTAGTTCAGAAGCTGAAGGTGAATTATTGAAAACAACATGATGGATATGACCTTTTGTGTCAATGCAGTCACCAAACAAAGCAATGGCACTGAATTGCTGCAGAAACTGCAGTAGATTTAATAGCAAGAGATTACGGCAGTAACTGGTTCTTCTATTCCTGATTTGTATACACAACATCTGCATATGGACTAGGTTTGCAATCAGTTAACCTGTCTATCTAAAATTTCAATAAAACAAAGCAATGGCATTGAATTGCATCAGTAACTGCAGTAGATTTAATAGCAATAGATTACGGCAGTAACTGCTTCTTCTATTCCTGATTTGTATACACAACATCTGCATGTGGACTAGGTTTGCAATCAGATAAACCTATCTGAAATTCCAACAAGACAAAGTGATTGTAAACGATTACACCCTTGCCTATGTTTTGAGGAGAGTATGGACGTAGACGGAAGGAAGACAGACAGACAGACACACACGGAGCTCCAGTGGGGCGAGGGTAATAAAACACTCTTTAACTGTTTAGAAAATCCCACTAAATGAAAAGAATGGTGGTCGGTATTTGGAAGTAGACTGTATAAGTAAACTTATAATACTAAAATGATAGTCTTCATATAACAGTAGATCAAAGCTGAACTTACTTTATTCAAGGCAACAATGAACGGTGTTTTCCGTGATTTCAATAAATTCAGTGATTCAATCGTCTGTGGTTCTAGTCCGTGCATAATATCGACGACTAGAATTGCAATATCGCACAGCGATGATCCTCGTGACCTTAAATTGCTAAACGATTCGTGGCCGGGTGTATCGATGATGAGAAGTCCAGGAAATTTCATTTCGGTTTTGGCAAACTATAAAAAAAATTACATAATAGAATAAATAATAGCATAACAGTATACTGTACTGTATTTTGTACATTTGAGGCATGGCACGGCAAAACCACCAAGTTGTAGGAAGCTTCAAAATTGAGTTATTGTTAAAACCATATTGCGCATTTCGCAACTTTTACATTGAGGGGTCAATTATCAAAGTTATTTGACAAAATGTACACAAATTTCCTTTGTATTTGTTTATATTTTCTGTTATTTATTTGCTTATTTTTCATTAACTTCTTGTCCAACAACTTGGTGGTTTTGCCATGACTAGTTACATATGTATTATAGTTTTATCACATTGTATTTCAATTCAATTTAATTCACCTTATTATTTCATAAGCCGTCAAGGGATGATTATCCTCTTGAACTACATATATACAGGTTTATTTCTAATACCTGAACTTGTCATAATGTTTACTGTAGATCCCTTTATTTTCGCGGCCCTAAATGTTCGCGATTTTACGATTTACAACATTTCGCGACTTTTATTTTCGCGATGGGACGTTTTCAAAACACAATAATTTTCGCAATTTTTACCTGTTATTACGTTGGACATAAATCAGTTATTTGTTCGGAAATTATTTTTTAGTTGAGAACCATAATGTTAGTTTTAAAACTAGAGTATTTGTTTGTGATAAACAATGTTTAATAGCGAGTAGTGGAAAATGTTTCAAACTTTGCCTTCAAACTACGTTTTTTTAACAAACGAATTGGGCGATTTTGAAACCCAAATTATTACGATAGTTACATTTACAACATATCTCTTGGAATAGTGCCAAAATTATTATTTTCACAAAATAAAATTATTTTTAGACGATCTTCTCAGCCTGACTAGGCCTGTATCGGCCTACACGCGCGACCTCGACCTACACATCGTAAATTCCGATATTTTTCTTTGAGATTTTTGCGGCCATTAATTTTCGCGATCGCCAAGTCATCGCAAAAATTAAGGGCGCGCAAACATAAAGGGATCTACAGTATTTAATTATGATGTTTTACATGGCGTCAGCCTTAAAGTCCATCCACACACAATGTTATGCATGCTATATTACTTTTATTTACATCATATTATACATTTTTGTGTAGAAATCAATAAACAATAAAATGTAAACAATAAGAAATTATCAAATCGACAACAACCAGTCACACGGTATATTCTCACCTGCCTACACATCTTTGTCTGTTCTCGTATAGCAGTCTCTGGTACCATTGTTGCTCCTATCTGCTGGGTGATACCACCTGCCTCACCATCTTGAACATTTGTATGCCTGATCTAAATACAAACAAATTATTTTTAGTAACATTTAATCATCATACTCAACTGATACAGAACTTGCAAAATAATGTTAAGGTTATTTTTATATAGCATTTTTAAACAATCGTCAATTGTCTCAAAACGCTTAAAAGTAGGAGATTCAAGTAAATTAAAAGATACAACAAACTAAAAAGGTGTGCATTTAAAAGATTTGAATACTTCAGTTGAAGGAGCCTCTCGGATAGAACTGGGAGATTGTTCCACATAGTTTAGGAGCTTTAACTGCAAAGGAGGTGTCTCTGTATGTCTTCAGGCAACTAGGTTGAACAAAAATTACAGATGCACTAGAAGTCAACCTAATAAAATAGTTTGGCCTCCAATACAGTACATTTAACCCTATCACAATGCCAGACAAATCTCCAGTTCTCTAAAAAATAAAATCAACTCCGGTGTAAAAAAACACCAGCCTCAATAAAAAAGGAATTATTAAAGCGAAAGGTACTGGGTGTGGAAAGCAGGATTTCTTGCCTTGAACAAGACATCCATTCATAGAAGCCTATGTGAAGAGAGACTATCTAATGTGGCTATAGAGGTTGCCTAGACCAGTCTAACTTCGGCTTGAAATGTTAGAGAAGATAAAAATAATATTGAAAAAAGACTTTGACTGTACACACTAAATATTTTTGTATATTATAAGGGTTTATTTGTTGTAAATGTGTTTGTTAAATTTGTATGATTAATTAAGACTAGCTAAGTGTTAAACATAACAATAATATAAATTAATAAAAATGAAGTCAAACATTGAAAGAAGAAAAGGAAATAAATCATGGAGCGGTTCAAAAAGGTTTCCAAAATTAAATATAAATGATTGTTATATATAATTTTGGGACACTAATCATCAGAGGCTAAATGTCCAATGAGCCTATCACGTTTCATAAATTTGAATTCAAATTTAAGCCTATAAATCAACATTGTAGCACTGAGTGCATTTTTTAAGGACACTTCAAGATGTAAATATATTATCAAAATAAATCAAACCAAATTTTAAAATTAATTAATTAATTTAAAAATTCAATATTCCGCCCTCATGATAACCAGTTGCTTTTTAACCTGATGATGACATAGTTTATGTCGAAATATTGAATCCTGTCATGATGGCGTGTGTCTCATTGCTTGGAGTATGCATTATACTTTCTTACTTGGATTGGTCATTGTTCCTACCTTATCAAGGATCTTGGTTTTACCCGTGTCAACATGTCCCAGTACGCATACAACCGGTGATCGAAGTTTGTCTAGACAAATATTCTTTTCTGCTTCTTCTTTTCTTTCCTGTTATAAAAAAAAAGTTTGAGAAACTTAAAGCCCGTTTTTCTGTCGATCATTTCAAAATCGCTGATTTGAAACAGCGTTTTAAAATCCTTATAAAAAAGTTTAAAAATTAACCATAAAATTCAAATTACGCTGGACTGCTATATTTCCGCTATTTATTACACTGTGCGCAACGAAATTTGTAATTATTCGCGACAAATGAAAACCGCAATAAAACAAATTTAAAATTTTCAACTGCAATTTTTAAAATTAGTTAAATAATTGTATATTTTATTTTCTGAAGCATGTTACAACTCCCAAAAATTTAATAGACAAAATGTGCGATTTATTTCTAGGCCCAAAATACGTAAACTCTTGCCGCAGGCAATGTGGCCTCATTAACACCTAAATATAACAATACAAATCGTCAAAGTTGAACTAAGTTTAACTTAGAGGATCCAAATCGTCAAAGATTTTAACGTCAAAAGTGACAACTTTCCTTTCGATCGTTGTGAAAATCGTTATTTTTCAAACTTAATGCTCGAAAATGCCGATTCAAATTGCCCTTTTTGGGATTAATGATCGACAGGAAAACGGGCTTAATATTTTTCGGTCATAACAGTGATGTCACTTTGTACAATAGTATACTACTTCGCAAAGTGACGTCAACATGTTGGAATAGTAGAAATATTTTTAATCACATGATGCTCTTTTAACCAATCAGTGCAATTTAAATGCTTGATGTAGAATATAAAAAAAAAAAATAAATCAGGCTACCTGAATCCTCTTTAAAGCTTTTGCTCTTGCTTTCTCAGCTGGTGTGGCATCATCTTCTGATTCTTCCTCGGATGATGATTCCTCACTTTCACTTTCTTCTTCACTTTCTTCGTCCTCATCGTCTTCATCTTTATCTTCACTGCTTTCTTCATCTTCCTCCTCATTCTCATCCACTTCTTCAGCTTCTTTTGCTTCACTATTGTCTTTGGTTAAAACTTTTGGGGCTACATATGAAAAGCAATAAAAAAACAGACAATGACAATTTACACAGTCAACTCTCATAAAATTGATCAAAGCTCAGAATTTGTTTCAAAACTGGCTGTAAAAACCAAAATGTACTGGGTGTGGAAAACAGGCCTTGAACAAGTCACCATTCATAGACACCTATTACACACAACTGAAAACATAACCTCGGCATCTTCATTGGCGAAGGTAAAAATATAATTATTCGCCAATATGACACAAATATTTACCTTCATCTACAGGTGACTCAGGCTCCTCAACATCATCATCATCGTCATCTTCCCAGCTTTCTTTCACTTCATCATCTTCCCAGCTTTCTTTCACGTCATCTTCTTCCACTTCAGCTGCTTCTTCTGGCTTCTCCTCTGCAACAGAATCTGAGCAAGTGATGTTAATTATTAAATAAGCATGTAATTAAACTTTCGGTGATTATCTCAATTTGGTATCATGATTTATTTTCTGTTACATTTACCTAGATGTTAGACATCGCTAATATATTCAATGTAATATTTTATCTATTACACTATAGTGCAACGTTCCGCAAACTTTTTAGCTTAGCACAGACTAATTTGCTATTTTAAGCACCAAGTGACTGTTTTGATAAATAAATTATTAAGAAACTTATCACAACAACATAATGACATCCAAAGTTAGAGACAACACATGAAATTTGAACAGGGAACGGATGGCAACTGAGTGGGTCCAGAGCCTGCCTAGGGTCCGTGAAATTATTTTGATGGTCTCTGGTGTACTCTTAGATGCACATAGTGCTGAAAGAAAACATATATCAAAGGTCACAATATAAAAAATTAGTATTTCAAAACAATGTGGATCAGTACATAAAAATTTGAACTTTATAGATTGTTTTAAGTCCATAGGTGATGATTCACAACCCAATAGAGTTGATGACCAAACAAAAGCTTCACGGCCAGAAATTGGGCCCATAGTTTGAGAAATGCCTTTATACCGTAGATATCAATATAACAATGGCAATTAAGCTTACCATCTACTTCAGCAGGTTCTTCACTTGCTTTAAGCTCCTCCTCGTCCTCCTTGGCAGTTTCTTCTACTTTGACTTCAGCTAAAAGTTAATTTATACAATGTTATTTTATTAAATAATTTCGCTAATGTTAAAAAAAAATATATCATATATGGAAAATTCTCAATATTTTATTATTATCATAGTGAAAATGATTATGTAATAATTTTGCCTTGAAGGAGAATATATAAATATTTTAAAAGTTTTGAACAATTTGAATAAGTTGAAGACGAGAAATATATTTTGTTGCAGCGAATAAAATATTTTTTCAGTATGATGCACACAATTTAATGTAATGTAATTGTATTTATATAGCGCTTAATACAAACAAGAGAATGTCTCAAAGCGATGTGAAGAATGAAAAAAATTAATTAATTACAAATCCAAATAAATTACAAAGAATCAAAAGGATGAGTTTTCAAACTAGTCTTAAAAATATTCACAGAAGAAGAATGACGAATGGAATCGGGCAATGTGTTCCAAAGTTTAGGAGCCGCAACCGCAAATGCTCTATCACCATACGTTTTAAGACGACTGGGAAGAGTGAGCAAAAGTGAAGAATTGGTTGTCGATCATTGTTTACAAGATGTAGATCTACGTTGTAACATATCAGAGTTGAAAGATGGTGATTGATTATTTAGTGATTTGTATGTGATTAGCATTAAGTTTAAAAATGATGATAATATTACAATTAATATTCACAAACATGTCATGACAACTATATCATTATTGCAACTACATAAACAATTAAATTAAATCTACTACACTGCCTTCCTCAAGGAAAGAGCATTATCTACTTTTTTTCTCCATTTTCAAAATTTTGGCTTACATTAATCTTGATGGTATAATCTTCCACGTTAATTTACTAATTACCACAACAAATGATAATGTATTTTTCTACAAAACATGCATGACTAAATTGTGAATTATATTTTGTAAGTTTCTTAGAAAAACATTTGAACATATTTTGCTCATTTAGTCTCAATGGCTGGTATTCTCAAAAGTTAATCCAGGGCAAACATTAGAAGAGCCCTAGTTTGTCCTAAACTATTTATCAATCTGGCTATTTTGCAGAAAAAAAAAATTAGAATGCTTTAGTCCAGGGTTTAGGTCAGGACTAAAGTTAATTACCTTTGTGAATACCATTTTTAGTTTGATTGGATTAAATCTAAAATTTAATCCTGGATTAATGTTTGAGATAACCATCCAATATTTTTACAGATAATGTCCTTTCCTGCAGAAGAGTAGTATATATCAAACCCCTTTTACACTGCCAACACAATTGCGGAATCATCCCGCAATTGTGCATCCCGGGACGAATAATTGCGGAATCAATTTGCAGTGTAAACGGCGTAAAAGGTCAATTGCGGGGTGAAGCGTCTGGGGACTGTCCCGCAACATCGAAGCGGAATGCATTCAGCTTCGATCAATTCCGAAATGAATGGTTTAACATCCTTTTTCACTAGGAAATAAATTTTACTCAACATTATATTTAATATAAAATTAATTTATTTGTATGTTAGTTTTATAATATATATGGTTGTA
>JAOTQE010022604.1:0-10607 GCA_025631205.1 Nesometra sesokonis | reverse complement strand
CTATCATTAACATCTTTCAAACTATACTCTCCTATCACTAAAGTCGAAGTTAAGTCTGGTCCCGGGACTATTCTACTATCACCATAGGATAGGCTTTCTTCATCAGTACTTCTATGATTGAATACTTCTTGTCGAGATCATGAACGTAATTGTCCAGACCCAGTACCGCTCGATTCTTATAGGATTGTTCAAGAACGTACCTCGTGTACAAAATTGCTAGTATCCATCTTATGTACCAAGTTGATGCTGAAACCCAGAAGAAAACAAAAAAATGAGGATGACTCGGGAAGTTAGATTATCCTATTATTTCAGGATGTGTACACTTACCTCTAGACAGTTGATAAATAAAGTACAGATGCTGATTGCATTCACTGGATATCCTTTCATCAGATCTTTAGAATTCTTCAAGTATTCTTGGACATGTTCTTTTACATTCTCCAGGCTAAAAATACATAAATGTATTTATAAATATGCTTGAATCTTTACTATCAAAACATAACTGATAAAACTGAAATATAGACGTAAACCTCTCAGAGATAGATTTATATGGTGTAACCTTTGAAAAAATAACTCTGTTAACATTGTAGATAATAGTAGTAACAAGGTAGATAAAGGTAGATAACAGGGTTAACTCTATAAAAACTACCATATACTACCAAGGATATGGTTAGCAATGCTCTACAAGCACATAAGAAACACCTTCAGGTTAATTAATTAGAACTGACATCATAACAAACAAACAACTACTTCAGACATTAATAACATCAACAGATAGGATCATTTTATACTACTTTACTAGGGGGTTCTAGGTAGATCTCCCTAGTATTTAACATGGTAGATCAAACTTGCCAAATGGTTTTTTTTTTTTTACAGCGAAATACACAAGCACACTGTGCAATCAATCAACTTTTATTTAAGATAATTAATTAAATTAATTAATTAATTAATTAATTAATTAATTTAAGATAATTAATTTAAGATAAGATAACATCATGCGGGATTTCCCAAACGATCAACAGATGATAGTGGGTCTGGGCAATAGTATTCTGGCTCCATGACAAAACACTAATTCACAGAAGTAGAGATGAAGTCTATCTATTGGTGGCTATAATTAGATTGAAAAATGTATTGAAACATTGTATACTGTGTTATAAAATTTACCATTATTTACATTGATTTACCGTTAATAATTATATTTAGATTGATAGTGATGGTATTAAGTCTAGTTGTGTTTAATTAAATTATTAATAAAATATTATAATTATTATCATTATTATTATAATTTTAAAAAAAAAGTAAATCTAAAATAAAAAAACGAAAGAGAAAAATTAAGAGAATAAAAGCTAAACAATAACACAATTGTGTAAATTGATTCTACAAATCCAAGAAAGGACTACAAGTCTCTCTTTCACATAGCATTGTATAAGATGAAATGATCATAGAAGAAAGAAACACATGAATTGTACTTTGATCCAACATTCATTTAAATCAAAAAGCCTAGGGTAGGAATTCAAAGTCATTTGGAAGTTTTTGTTTTTCTATGCAAAATCTACAAAGCAGTGAAGCATAACCCATTCTGTGCACACCCAGAAATTTTGGTTGTAGCCGAGTGTACACATGACTACCAGGATTAAATGTTTCATAACTACAGTATAGTGAATCATAAACTACGTATTATTTAATTGTTTGCTTAAAAGTTTATTAATATAAAAGAAACGTTACTTTGACTGGAGCAGCAGTTGAAGAAGAAAGGAACGGACAACTGGATTAGGATCAATGCAATCTTCTGGGAATGGGGAGACATTCTTTGTGGTTGTACATTTCTGCTTTTTAGAATCTGTCGTCACATAACCCAGTAAACGCTTGATGACCTCATCACTGGGTGGGGTTCCATCGGCGAAGCACAGTTGAGAGACAACTTCCATGAAGAAAGAGTTACAGCACTGACGGAAGGCATTGTGTGATTCGATGACCTTACTGAAAAGAGAAAATGTGATTGAAAATATTAGTTTTATACGTGGTTCATAAACAGTCAGGTTATCTGTGATTGTGTGGAATATCTCTGAATAGAAGGGAAGACGAGAGTAAAGGCATTGCGAGGGCATAGTAGTTTGAAAGGGATTTTTTAGGGTGAAGGGTGAATGATGCTTGGTATGTGGAAATTGATGCTTAAAGGAAGGGTTTGTCCATATTGTTGAGCAGTTGAAAGTACAATGCATGACTCATTTATACTGCAGATTGTGTGAGGCAATGTGGTTAAAGTGTCTTGCTTAACAACACAAGCAACTGAGAAGAATGTGCTTCTAACCACCAATTATGTGAAAAATTGAGGTGACAAATGAGGTGACAAATTGTGTGACAAATTGTGTGAAAAGTTGAGGTGACAAATTGTGTGACAAATTAAAGTGACAAATTGTGTGACAAATTGAGGTGACAAATAGAGCTTTTGAAATGCGATAACGTGGAATGTACTGATGTCATGTCAATGCCACTGCACATGGCAGAACTACGTGTTGTCTTCCTGTATCTGGTACTGTCATCAGGTGATTTTGCCCAGGGCACAACACAGTAGAAATAATGATGGAAATGAGGATTAGTACCATCTAACCTCATAAACTCCTTGCATTAATTGTAGAAAAGAACTGAAAATAGGCAGTTTATCTGAAACTATGAAGATCTTGCATTTTTATGAGTTTTATTGACCATTGAGATCAAAAGTGTTTTAATTCATGTGTTTGTCACATCCTGGTGCACATTGTCAATATTGGAATTGATTGATCATAGAACACAAAATGCACACAATGCTGGTCATTGCTTAATGTGTTTATTTTCTTCTTCATCATTGCAAGTCAAAGCTCTCTAATAAATAGTGCCTGGGAAGTAGATGTTAGGGAAAGTAACATTCATTGTACAAGAGGGCAATTGTATGGGGCTTTAGATGTGGAAGTATGTTTGTGTAGCACATGTGGGGTCAAAGGTTAAAACTCAAATGGTGCATGACAACATTCAAGGATGGGTGACAGAATGTATTCGTGACCATCGCAGTTCGTCAACCTTTCTTCCTATACCTGTTCGCACTACCCGTTTTAAATCCTCCTTTCTACCCTATGCTCTTTAACTATCTTATGACCTTGCTCTTGACAGTTCTGAAATTTCCATTAAAGACATAAAACTTGCTCTCTTTAATCATTAACACTCCATCCCCGCCTTTACATTTAAAATTACACTGTATATATTTATTGTATGTAGGCCTACAATTAACTGTATATATTTATTGTTAAGTATTTTCTTGTGTACTGTTGTAATTTTAAGTGGATAATAGCCCATTGCTATCTTCAGTAGCAATAAAAATCTTGAATCTTGAATCTTGAACAGTATTTTCCAATTACTTAGAGTGGGTGGCATTGCAAGTTACATTGAAAGGCATTAAAATAAGCGATAAGTGGGTTGAATATTTTGAAAGTGGAGGGGGTTCCAACCAGGTTAGTCTAGTATACTCCTTTTGCAATGAACCTGATAAACATAAATTCTAACCTGACTTGAGACTGTCCCTTGAACTCAAACTCCTCGGGGAATATCCACTTGCATATTGGACATTTCTTTACTCTCTCTGTTTTTGTGTACTCTTCAATGCACTCCATACAGAAAACATGTTGGGACTTGCAGTCTAGGAGTACTGGATCTTTGATAGATTCTTCACATATCCCACAAAAGTGGATTCCACTCCTGTGAAAGTTATAGCATAGTTTATGTTTATTATATAAATGATAATATAAACAAGTACTCAGACACTACATGTCCTTAACTTGTGCAAAAACCCAATGGTGTAATTTTAAGCTGGTAGAGCAACTTTCCTAAATTTCAATATTAGACTTAGTTTACCAGAGAGCAACATTCCACAAACTATGGTCACACCCCAACGTATGGTCATGAAATATTTTTGCAAGGGCTGCACACCTACTGGGGCAGTCTTAGCCTTAAATTCACCATGATTTCCATCTCTTTCATTTTCAAATTTCACATCTCTGCTTGTCTCTCACATGGCATACAGGGGCGGATTTAGGGATTTGGGGGAGGGAGGAAGCCGGCACACGCCCCCTATTATCGTCAAAACGTAGTTGCGGCTCCCCCTTATATTAGGGGCGCCGGGTCAAAAATTTACAATAAAAACCCAAAATACGGGCTAAAACAGGGTACCATGAACAAAAATGAGAAAAAAACCTTTTCTTTGGTCTGCAAAATAAAACTGGCAACCATGCCCACCCGGACCTGGAAAAGAGTGCACCCCCTCCCCTTTTGGTGGATCCTGGATCCACACCTGGCATAGCTAGTATGATGAATTAATCAAAACTGGCACTGGCATGGAAGGGATGTGGCTTGTTATTTTAAAGGACTATTATCAAAAGACGAAGTTATACAATTTTGTATTGTCAATCCTAGGTCATTGGCCAAAAGGAATATATTGCATAGATTCTCCGATGTGGAGACTACTCAACTAAACTCACTTGTAGTATGTTTGGCCAGCCTTCTTGTTTATAGTATTTAAAGTATTCACCAGGCTGTTGACAGTAGCGTCTAATTTTAAGTCTGCTGTCTTCCTCAAGGCCTGTAAAAATATAAATGTAGCCATTTAGTTTTTCATAAAAAAAATCTCCATCAAGCGCGCAAAATTCTTGCGAATGCAGCTTTAACCATTTAAAATTTCATTACACACAGTCCTTTGTTGCTGAGTTTGCATGTTTACTACAAAACTACAGTACATCGCCGATTTGTAGTTAAGGATAATGATTCTAAGAACAGTGTGTAGAAAGTAACAATAAAGTTAACCAGGATCTGGCTAATTATTTGCTTCTCTAGAAATATCATTGTAGCATGAAGGCACGCTACAGATCATAGACTGGACAGCGTGTTTTTCCAGAGGCCCAAACAGACGCATATAATCCGAACTTCCGAGAAAATTTTGTCCAAATCTGTCAATCACATTTTTAGTTATACTGCGAACAGACAAACACACACAAACACCCCCAACAACACGACCAAAAACATAACCTCGCAAACATCTTTGGCAGAGGTTAGATGTAAAATGAAATATTTTAGTGTTGAAAGTTATGTTAATAATAGTAATCTATATATAAATTCACGTAAGGTATATTTTCAGTAAATCGTATGTAACTTTTGGACTCTTTACTCAATGGTATTTAATGTTGGAGCATACTTGCGGTACTAATTTTTACCACCTAATGAAAACCAGTCAACTAATTAACCTTACTTAGACAAATAGTTATTGACAATAAAACAAATTTAAGCTCAAGTATTTGCCCCGAATAGGGATGTTTACAGATGCTTTATACAGGCTTTCCGTGGTGTTCATGGAGAAACATATCCGCACACAGTAATACAATATTGTCATCGTCTGTCTACAATTTTTATCTTTAATTGCTGAAATTTGGTCAGCATGTTCACAAGAATATCCCAAGTCCAAACTATGAAAAAAACAGTTATAAAAAATATGTAGAACACGCCTATTCAATATTATTGATGGAATATTCCATTCTCTATTTATAAGCTATGATTATGCATACTGTACCAGGAAGTGTTCCTAACAACCACATACTGTCACGCCTGTTGGTTGATTTACGACCTCCCACTTGCTAAAAACTCTTACATACTAATCAGAGCCGAGGGACATATCTTATTATCTGTGGGTTGGTGCGTTTAAAAACTGATTGCACTTATCAGTACAATTAACTTATTGATTTCTAAATGACACTATTGATTATTGATTCCTTTATTTATTGATGTATCCATTGATGGTTATTTGTGGGTATGTGTTATAAGATTCAGATTGAAGATTTATTTGGTCCCTATGGACATACATGCAGGCACGATGACTCACACATGAATGCAATAACATGCAAAGTCCGGATACTGTATATAAATACAGAGTGTTTGTTGTAAAAACTACATACGATCAAGGAGTTATTATGTCTACTATAATAACTCCTTGATACGATATAGACTAGATGGTATTAATTAACAGTATTTATCACTGAAAGCTCAGATCAAGAGACGAATGAGTTAAGATAGGCCTATCTATAAATTAGTTCTGCAAAATGTACTACATAGCCTTTCCTGTTCTTATTTTTGTTAGGCCTATTTAGTATTAAAATATTGAATTATTTTGTAATTTAAAATAAATAAGTTATTACGTTATGGAATGCTCATTAAACATTTCTGGATTTTGTACACTGTTGACCCGAATAGCAGAGTTTTCCAAATGTGGTACTCATTGTCTATGGTGGTCCATACAGAACAAGGTTGAAAATAAAGAATGTCGCAATGTTTACTGACTAGAGGATGAGCAAGTGAAGCGAGCTCACCCTTTAGTAATATAAAAGTTTAATAATTGTAAAATTGTACTTAATTTTGCTTTATTCCAGTAGAGGGGTACATAAAGTGTATGACTTCAAACTATGACCCATTTATCTGTGTAATGCAATCACCAAACAACATAAAAAAAAAATTAAGAACTGTAAAATAATTACTCTGTATATTGCAATGCAGAACATAAAGTTAATGAACATACCATCCATAGAGCTTTGCATTTTGGTTCAACAATTGCAGCAAATTCTTTATTCGGCAACGAAACATGCTCAAAGAATAGCTTCATGACGGTTATCCTCGACCACAAACATCTGAAAAGAATTTTATGTTACAGCATAAAAAGTATGTACAGTCCAACTTCTCATTTACAAACTTTCTATTTTACAAACACTATTCAGACAATGACTTCACTAGAATAATGGCCAAATGATGTAATTATCTAACAATTTATGAATACTATATCTTTATTTTGTATATTTTCCTGCTCCTACTCCATGAAACAAAATATTAAAAAAAAACAAAAAAAAAACAAAATAGACACAAATAAGTGTTTTGAAGGCCTTATTTGATCAGTTTTTAATGAACCTTCTTATTTACGAACTTTCCCATTTACAAACACCTTCCAGACCAAGGGGTGTGTAAATGAGAAGGTCGACTGTAATCCGAATGCTAATATTTCCACAACTCATTAGCAAGAACTTGGAGTGACAGCTTCATTCCTAGAGCCACAGTTGAAATTTATTTTATTCAGAGGTCCCAAGTTGTAAAACGGAAATTCCTGGAGATTTTTTTCTGTAGTTTGACCATGCTTTGTAATGTGCCCTCTTCTTAAATTGCGTATACAAGTAGCCTTATTTTAAAACTCATCACCTTGCATATTAGGAAACAATTGTTTCTCTCACTTTTGTCACTTAAAATATGCAATTTCACAGTTATTTTCCCAGTAATATATGGAAAAAATAGACAAAGTTTTATGCTATAATTGTGAAACTTTCACAAAACCTGGAGAATTTCAAATTCCGGAAAAAACAGAAATTGTGGAGCCTGGGTGATCAGCCAAAATTCCTTGATACTCCAGGACAATTCTGGAGACTTCAAAACTCTATTTTAATCATTATACTAATAATTGAAAAACTGATCAACGTCTAGAAACAACAAATAACAATGACCAAAACAAAAAAACAATAAATAAATAAAACAATAAACAAAACAATAAATGACCAGACAAGTCATGCTTAGTCACTAGTGATTTAGTGACAGATTCATTCTTCCGAAGAAGCTGTTAATGAAAAAAACAGGAAAACTGTAAGTTTTCACAATATTTTGATTTGACAAAAACATATTTTCTCTCCTATTAATCAACAATTAACATGACAAATAATAAAATCACATCCGATTCATTGGTATACCTGCACTCCTCTAGAACTGCTTGGTTATTCTCCCCATAAATGTCCTTGTTTTTCTTGTAGAGACCAATCATGCTGTCGACTACTGGACAGAGCTTATGGATCTTGTCCAACCATTTTCTTTGTCCATCCTGTGATTTGAAATCATTGCCATCGATGCTCTCCAGTACAAATTTGAGGCATGTAACATCGATGGTCTAGAGAAGAAAAAGTAAAGATTTTATACAGGTTTATCAGGATATTCATATTTTATGGATCATTTGTTAAAACAATTTTTTTTAATAAAATATGTTTATAAATAAATAAATAAAGTGTGATACAACTAAGTTCAGAAGAAAGCTAAATCTCAACACTAAATGTGGAGCGATGCATATTAATAGAAAATTAACAGTAAGAACATGTCAACAGCTTTGCATACGATTCTTCTTTTGTATCTGGGAAACTGATTCCATTAAAAAACATGGAACGGTTCAGGACTTCTTTGTTGAGGCTGCAGACTAGTTTTTGACTTGACTGAAAGTAATTTAAAATTCACACATTACATACAAATATAGTAGCTCACAATTCTCAAGGATTGTCTTAGAGTCTCCATAGATTCCCCTACTTTCAAGGCCCAAGATAAAATCTAACATTCTCCCAGAATTGAATCTTTCTCATTTTTGCCTGAATTATAAACTTAAACAAGAAGAATCTAAAGGCCGCGCCACATATCCAATGGACCATTAGACAGCGCTGATTAGCTGCTGAGTTATTCACTCATTCACCACCGACGATTGGCCAAAACCTGTTTGTGATTTTGCCACAAACACAAAGCTGTTAACTATTTATAGTTCTGTTCATTGGTCAGAGATGTTGTTAACTGAGGCCTTTGCAATAAGAAAATTCAAATCTTGTTTAAATTCTGGTTTGAGAGCTTCTAAAGAACTTGTATTAATTAGTCTATTGTTGTCTTATTACAGTACCACTTCCTTATCTTTGTTTGTAGTTGTGTCTCCCTTATCAATAGGCCTATAAATTAACTATCATATCACTGAATGTTACTAATAGTTTAGGTTATATTCATAAATGAATATTAATTAAGCATCCTAATTTATGCTTATGTGATTGGTCAGTCCCAACATTTTGTATGTCTGTCTTTAAATTATTGTTGTTTTTTTGGATTATGTTATTCTTGACAAATTTCTAATAAAGAACGAAACGTAGAATGAACTATGGCCTCTAAGTTGTAATTTTTCGGAGTTTTAGTACTCATATTCACAAAGCTGTTTTCGTGTCAGCTTTCTGACTGTAATCTGTGAGTCCATCCGTCGCAGATGCGACAGCTCAGTAATAGTATTACTTGTGTGGTGAATTTAAGTGCTGACTGTGCAGCGTAAGGCTTTTAACAAGTTTGATATTTAACAGCTACTTGTGCCAACGGCACACCGGCTGTCGTAAGCTTTACCTACACCTTGCAATGTGTGACACAAGTTTTCATCCATACTTGTTTATCCAAGTGTTTATCCAACAGGTCCATGTGTTTGTGCGCTTTAATTAACATTAACATAGCAATGCGGACCTGTTGCCATATAATTAAGGGTAAAGCTTAAAACCTCTGTACAAGGTGTGCCGTCGGCACAAGTAGCTGTTTAATATCAAACATGTTACAAATCTTGTGCTGCATTGTCGGTGTACGAAATTTCACCGCACACATAGGCTATTAGCTTACGGCAGCGGCACAAGTGACTGTTGGCGTGCACCGTTAACTTGTGTGCAGTAGTCTGAGGCTAGAAGAAATTGTTCATTCATATGCAGAGTATAGGTTAAAAATAAAGTTTAAGTGATGAAAATGGTGTTTTGCAATTATCCAACAAGATGAGGTATACCAAGTATACTTGCTTCTAGTGAAGTATTGGCATTCAACAAGAGAACTATTTGCTGTTCTTTCCTGAAATGTGAAGCACCTAACTGAAATTGAATTAGCATCCAAAGGATATTGGTGATTTGAAAATTGCGAGCATTTGGCACCGAGTATGAAATTGAATCACTCATGTTTACCAGTTTATAAAAATTGTAAAAAGAACAGTTAAATGGTTTCAGTCTTACCATTTCTTCTACATCTATCTTTTCTTTGGAATCATTTCTGTCTTCAGTATCTATTCCTGCTGATACTTCTGTTCTTTCTGTTGATTCTATGCCCTCTGCTCTATCTTTCTTTTCTGCTTCTTGTAAGTTATTTAGGACACTAGGACAGAGTTCAACGAGCTGTGACAGATGTTGTAATCTTGCTTGTAATCTGCTGAATGCCAAGTGCACGGAGGCAACTGTGTCTAAACTGTCCACAGCACCTTCAAGCTCTCGCACAATTGAAAATGCTGCCCTGCTCAGTTCACGACAGATTACCTGTAAAAATAAAATTGAATATTATATTATGTCACTACGCTCTAAAAAAACATATAAAGATTATAAATGTACTAAAACTTGACTTCTCAAAAGTCCACTCCCATATATGACAAGAATCTTCAATTGTCAGTAGTGAGAGCCCGAGGCCGCCGACGCTCCGGCACAAGCCTTTGTGTTTAGAAGACCTGCCATCCGAAACAAAGTAGGCTGTAGAATATTTTATTATATCTATTTTTATGATTATCCTTTTAATGTTTTAGGTAATTATGTAATCATTTTGTACATAGAAATTTTATAATGTATAGATATTCAGTTTCTCAATTCAGCATATGCTGCAATGAACTGTTTTTGTAGTAGTTTATTTTGTACACGAAGGTACGTTCCCGAACTATCCTGTTAAGGATTGAGTGGTACTGGGTATGGACAATTACGTTC
>JAOTQE010022593.1:0-10608 GCA_025631205.1 Nesometra sesokonis | reverse complement strand
ATTTAGGCCTAGGCCCTATGCCTAGAATGCAACTTTTAGCTAAAATGGCATCCGCGAAAATATCAACGCTCGAAAACGTCAACAAAGTGGGAAATCGCGAAAAATTCTGTACGCGAAAATAACAACGTATACAGTAATTTCAGTTGGTTTCGATGACAGCTTGTTTTACGTTATTTTTACATGTGTACTTTGATGTATGAATGAGTTCATGGATGTGTATTTTAATTTCCTATGCGTATTTGTCTGCTTTCGTGTGATCAAAAAGTGTGGTATATTTTGTCCCTTTCATTGATTAATGTGTTGAATCAAGAGTTTGAAGTTGTGAGGTAGTGATCTACGTTGATGATCATTTATTTGTGTTGCTGCAAGAGGTCACGTCCTCTTTGACTTGGCAAGTATAGGTTAATGATATTCGATTTTGTGTGAAAAATGTTGTATAGTGCTATCATTTTGCTGGTTTTGATATCGAGTGAGTTATTATTATAATTAATATTGTTATTGTTTTTGTTATCACTTATTATTATTATTATTATTAACCACTTTGATGTTGGACAGCACAAATCTTGTTATCATCCAGAGTTAATGAGAAATTATTTCCTTCAATATTATAATTTCAATGCTAAAATTAAGTCACTGTACTTAACTTGTGTGTGTACTATTCTTTTATTTGTTTATTTATAGTAATAATTGATTTATTTTTCTTTAATTATCCCGTCAACATCTAATCCTCGTATTTATTTATTTTAGGTTCATCACAGTCACTAGTATCCTCATGCACTTCAGAGTCAGATGTTGAAGACAAGAATACAGGTAAGCAACCAATATGAAATATTTGCCATTGCTGTCTTATAATACAATTTGTACAAGAATGTAATAACATGAAACTTGCTAAGGTGGGATATATAAATGATTAGGTTTCAAAACATATTATTTGAAGAGGTTAGGGCATGTGTAGATTCATAAGCTTAGTGTAACGTAAGCAAGATGTAAATTAATTTGCTGCATAACAACCAGGGTGTTCAGTTATGAGCATTTTTAACAACCGCCAGTGGTTTTTTTTATGACCAGTAATCTGTAATAGATTGGCCAACACGCCATTTCACGGTTTTAGCTGAACATGGTGTGTTACCAAGGTCAAGTAATAAAATGATGCGCGGCTCATATTGAAAGGAATATATTGCCGCGTGCCGTTTTATCACTGGACCTTAATCTGCACATGCGCAGTTGAAACCCTGAAATGGCTTATGTAGACCGGTATTGAATTTTGAATTTTGGTCAACATGCAACACAAAGTCAGAATCATTCAAGCATACGAAGCATAGCTCTATTAGCTTATGTAATCCGAGTTTTGCAGTTACGCTTTGGATTACACACTAAGGGTATGTTCAGACACAAGTATCATATGCTGCATGTTACACTCTGCCCAATCCTTGAGTCTCAACATACCTTTAGTGTCCTCAGCTATTTTGACACCTCTTTTTAAACAAATCTGTCCAAATACTGGAAAGTGTGGACCTAAAAAAATATACATAAAAATGGAACTTCTGAGTAGGTTGAAATATTGGAAAAGGCACAAAATATCTTAATTTCCTTTTAAAATGATAGGGATGTATGTCTGGTTGTCTAAAGAATTGATTTGTGGTGTCAAAAATTCTATTCTAAAAACAAAGTTACCGGAAAATCCTAGTGAGGAGACATCCCTATTGTTTTCTAACCACCCGAAATGTTTTTTTTTCTACTTTCCTATAGTTTTTTTTTCTAAACATCCTAGTGCAATGATTTTGCGAGCCATGATCTTTAATTTAGGATCCCTGTATTTTGTATTTTAATGTGATTCGGATGATCAAATGGACAGGGTTTTGTAATTCATAGCCAAAATATCGGCACTCATTTACGGTTGACTGACATTTAGTTAAAACTCGGCATACATGCCAATAATGGTAATAGGAAAAAAACAGAAATTTGCATGAAAGTGCAAGGATTGTATGGGCCCTAGTGAGAAGGATATGTCCAGGAAATCTGTGTCTTGATACTAATCAAATTAACTCTCTTGATCTTTAAACAGAAAATACTGCGATGTTACCATAACCATGCTGGCGTTGTTGCCGGTCTAAACCCTTTCACACCGAAGGTAAAATTCCGGTAATATGATGGATTTCTGTGTGAAAGGCTGTAAGTGAAATGAATAAAGCTTTGTTCTAATTCACTGCATAAGCTGGCATATTATTGACTCCTTCACACACATCCAGTCTAAAGCCTGTTTTACACTAGGGGAATTTATTCGCGGGACGCAAACATTTTCGAGCACACACTTGCTCCGTTAAAATTTGTTGTCAAATGGATGATTCGCTGCATCGCCGTGGCACTTCGCTTCTGATTGCCACAACGAAAAAGTGAGTTCGACCAGTTTCTACTCTGTCACTGCGAGCCATGGCAAAAAAAACCCACTGTCCAATCAGATCAACAAAAATTTTCACGTCATTGATATTTACGCCAGCTATTTCCATGTATGGTCAACAGCAGGAAAGATCGCATGATAAATCGCATTCTAGTTTAAATCAATGAGGCGATCTCGCAAATTTTTTCGAGGTGCAAAATTTCGCGTCACACGAAAAAGTTCGCCTAGTGTAAAACAAGCTTAAAACAGTAACGGTAATAACAGTGATATGTTATGGGTCTGAAATGGTCTTATGAATGCTGGCAATGTGCCGGCATTGAAGGGAAGTACTCTTTCACACTGCAACCAGCGTTCACGAATTTGCAACAATTCTGTTTTACAGTTCTATATCGAAGAGGTTTTAGAGTAATACTGTATAGTTAAAGCCCTACATTGGGAATTTCCAGTTTCTATAAATGTAACTATTGTTTGTGCAACTAATAACAAAGCATTCAAAGAACATTGTTAAAAATTCTAATCCACTGTTCTTAATCTGCTGACCCAAAATGTGCCACTCAGGAGACTATCCCAAACCAACCATTCAGGCCTCGAATTTGGGCTTTGTAGGGGCATGGCCATTTTTGGCTTGATTTTAAGGGGTACAACAGGGCACCTGAGGCCATTTTGTTCACATTGTATCCTTATTTATTACTTAAAATAAGGGGAACCAAGGCCAAAGTGGCCTTGATGGTGAAATTTTGAAGGCACTGAGGCCAAATGAAAGGGCACTGGCAGCAAATGGCCTCGGTGCCTTGGTTAAATTCGAGCCATTCCTTATACAGATACTTCGGTTTAGAGAAAGTCAAGTTTACCTATGTTACAATAATGTCTTGATTTAATATAATTTTATTGTCTGAACAGTAATAGAGAATAGTCATCTGATATTTAATTAGAAGAAATAAATTCAAGTTGTTTAGTTGTATAGATCATAATACTACTCAGAATTGTGATAGAATTTGTCATTAATAACTTGTAAATGGATTTTAATATTCAGCCCAATGATTTGCCATTTCAAGTACCCTTTTTTCTGTCGTAAATGTTTCCCTCTTACATCAATTCAAGAAATTACCATATTTTTAATATGTATGCTAAGTAGAAAAAGAAGAAACTAGGACAACTTTTAGATCTAATGGTGTTTTTAGCATCATGCATTATATATCAATCTAAGCACTTATCAATTGTAAACTGAAACGTTTAATTAGATTTCTGTACTGATCATTCTAATGATGGTAAATGATGGTATTCAATTTAAGTTGACAATTCTCTTAGAATCTCTTGACTAATAAATCAAATACTGATCATTTGAAATATCTACTTTGAATTGTTAAATTTCCATGAGCCTGTTTAAGTAAGAACATAAAAAAATATGCATGAACCCAGTAAATATAAATTTCAGAGAAGGAAGAGTTGGTTTCTATATTGTTTTTATTTTTCTGCAGATAAGATAAGTCATTGACATAGATTTATCTCATCTTGTAACCATTTTTTACTTAACCCTAACAAATAAATTTTTAATATAATTACACTACTTAAAAAAACTCAAAATATTTATATCATGAGAAAAATCTTTTTTTCTGGAGCATAAAAAAATTAATTTGTTTTGTATAAAATTAATCTTAGTTCACAATATTTACTTAGTTCAAGGTTTAGTTGTAAAGCTTAATTGACTGTCTACATAAATAAATATTTTTTTGTTACAAGTGGGCAGAGTTTATGTTCTTATTACTCACAACTGTAGAGTATAAATACAAGTTTTTATTTTCTTTTGAAAGAAATCTATCGACCTTTTCTATTAGTCCTTGATTTCTTTTGTAATGTGCAGTATAGAACCTTCAGTGATGAAAAGGATTGTTTGAGATGCCCTTGATAAAGTTTAGAAATCAACAAATACTGCCCTCTAAAGGTTGTTACTCAGTACTTAATCAAAATGTACATACTGCCCTCTATAGTTTATTCTGACCAAGGTATGGTCTGAATTTGTATATTGTTTGATTATTCACTGTATTTAAAATTTGCATTATCAAATAAGAAACACACTATATTTCAGAACCAACACAATAACTACCTAAAGTATCCAGGGACTACTACATAAAGGCTTGTTTAATTAACCATTTAAATTTTAACAGTAAGCATATTTTAATATCACCAGTACCATGTACATTCAAATGGTGTTTGACTTTTTCTTACATTTTGAAAGCCTCTGGTTGGCTTGCTGCTGGGCCATTACTAAAGGCATATTTTTGTGACGGGGTGCCCATGCATTCCGTCACCGTTCTGGGTGGGTTGCACTCTCCATCGACGATTACGTCTGGACCCCATAGAAGGATGTGGGGAGATGGATTGGAACAGCCTTCCACCCTTCCACTCACTTTGATGTTCCGAGCAGAGATGCTTTCACCTTTCGGAGGGATGTGGTTGCCGTCTGTGTGGCAACAGAGACTGTCTCATTCGCGAGCATCTTACTTGATGTGTGGGTTTCAGGGGAAGTGGATGGGTTTAACATCTCTTCTCTCCTCAAACTAAAGAGAGTCCTGCTTGTAACCTGATGAAAGTTAAATTTTAGTGTTTATACCTCGCGTTCTTTACTTGAGTCCTCTTGTCATCAGGTAAATAGATTTCACAATTTTGTATGTATGTTGTTCTCTGTCTTTATTTGAGATTGTACACAATAATGATTTTGTGGTAAGTAGGCAAGAAATGCAATGCTGCATGCCTCATACACTTTTGCCTTTGTGTTGTTCTTAGTATTAAACTAAACTAGTGCCCTCTATAGTTTGCATGTTATATTTGTGCGTTCTAAATCTGTATTGAGAGTTATAATAATTTGAGAACTCAATGTTTTACTGTTTTTGCTAGAATTTCAAGTGTTGTTTTAAAGATTGTTCTGTGATAATCATAAATAACAAAGTAATAAAACAGTTCATATTGATAAAAAAAAAACAAATCTAGGTTTACTATGTAACCAAATTCTAGATCATAAAATGACGATTGAAAAGAGTAATTCTATAGAATAAAATAACTGCATGGTAATTACCAATGTAATGGTAACATACAATTATACTTAAAGTAACCTAGTATTTTGTTACCAAAACTTTTTTATCTTGTGTAAAATTATACCAAAAGCCACATAATTAAAATAGACTTACGTACCTTATATTACCATTTTATTGAAGAAATTTGTACAGTTTCAGTATTACATATCAAAATAAATATGATTTATTGTTCAAACTTTTTTTTTATAAGAAACTAGGTGATACTAATGAATATTCAAGAATTGTCGGGCAACCTATTTCTAAATTTTGACTACCTCAAACAAACTCTACTTGAGCAATACCGTACAGTAAGGCATTCAATGCAAATTTACCCATTTTCACATCAAATTTTAAATTGTAAAAATTATTTTTCCTTTGTTTAAATTAGTTTAATAATTATATATTGTATATTATTTTTTTGTTACTTTTTCTAATTCTATTTTGTATTAGATTTGTTACTTGTTAAAAAATTACTTTTATAGTTTTGTTGAAACACCATTCAGGTGAACAAGTGTAAACTTGGTTAAATTAAGTTTATTATTTTTATTTTTATTATTAGTTTGTTTCTTCATCAAAAAAAATACTGAAATATTGTTTAAAATTTTAAAATAAACTGAAGTAAAAGACATTACTGTAAATACTCAAATTTCTGGATTCTTTGTCAAGCCTTCATTTCTTTGAAAAACAAGTTAATTTTAAGTCATTTTTGGTTATTTAAAAGAGGTAGTACAATTCTACCTAGATGAGATGTCGAAAATGCAGCAATTAATGCAAGTATTGAATGATACATTAAAGCTTGGTTGCATGACAAATTCCATTTAACGTTCTAATGCGTAGAATCTTAAATCAGTATCAGGTTTCGAGCCCGTTAGGGCTAGCTGCCTTGTAATGGCACTGTACTTGTAATCTATATTCTACCCATCAGAGCTAGTGTATCTTAAGGGATCGTACCTCTAAGGTATAGAGTGCAATAAGGACTTGGTCGTTATACAGACAATTCGTTTGACTCATCTCTGCCCTATAGCTATTAATTAACTATTATTGATTTACGCTCTGAGCACCTGCATTAATATTACAATAAACTCACTCTTGGATGCTACACCTCTCGCAATCTGTACTACTAATTTACCATTATTATTAACTAGGGGGATAAGCCACATTAATTACATATGATTGCCTTAAAAAGTTTAGAATAAATCATGTATGTAATTATGCGAACTAGAGTGATTATTCCAATTAAAAATTGCGTACAGTTGCTTTAAAACGTTCAGAATAAATCTTACAATTAAGAAGTTCAGAATATTTAACTAGAACTAGCGTGATTATTAATTTTAAAAATAACCTTATTCATATCACAAATTCTTAGTTTCATTCAGCGCAGATGTGTGGCATTTTTAGCTCATTTTGTTAAACTGGTACACTGTAGTATCACTGAGCTATGCACTGACTAGTTAGTTAAAGGGCAAATAAAGTATTTTGCTTACTTTCTATTCGTCACTGGCTTGAGGACTTCTTTGAAGGCACAATGCTATCGTCGTATTTTCATTCCAGAAATTAAATTTTATTCTATTGAATAATTTCAAATCCCTGGATACAAATTATGAATCGCCATTATTACTGCATTAATGAGAAGAGGATGATTCAACAATTCCCATGCAAGTTAAAGTATTCTTATTAGCCACTAAATTAACAAAAAACTCAAGTAATATAATGATTTATATGAATTATGCATCCGGTGCAGACTGGTAAACATGATGTAATATTATTTAAGAATTTGGTAATGTAAGAATTTGCCAATTTACAAAAATTAGAAAATTTTTATATTATTGTTTAAATGACTTCCTTAAAATTAGCGTATTTATAGGATTTTTAAACATTTTATTTATATTGTTTAAATGCCAATTCCTTCCAAAGTCTATTTTGTCCAAAACATTAAGATTTTCTAAATTTTACTATTTTGTTATTAAAATACAATACTGATCCACCATGTATATGTCATTTTATTATTCCAAAACATTAAAAAAATGAAAACTATAAATAGAATTGTTTATTTTTTGTTTTGTGGTTCCTAAAAAATAAAACGGATGAATCTGTAATTTTTTGTTGGATTTTGGAAGGAATCTCCCTTTAAAGTAAATACTTATTTTAGATTTCTTTTTCTTAAAGTGAGACTTGAATTGTTTTGCAAAAGTTCTGACACAGAATTATAGGATTTGAAATAGAAATAAAGCCCGTTAATGATTCCCTACATAATTTAAAATTTTGAATAACATTGGACATTCCAACTTTCAATCCATGAATATTTTTCTCAAAATGCATATATATTATAATTATATTTCTTTAAAAAAATCTTTTATTTTAACATCTGCTTTGTTCAAATGACTTGCTAAATAAAAAACTTTTTCTTTTCAACAATCCTTTTAGTTGATTGCCAAATAAAGTTTTATAAAACAAATTATACACAGATTTGGCTACATATTTATTAACATTTTTATTCTCAATAATTGTAAGTTACCAAGATACAAATTTATTATATCATTTAGCGTTCTAAATTCATTCTAAATTCTGTAATCAGCCTTCATACAGTAGATAGCAAAAGGAGGAGGTAAATTGGACCCGGATTACTTCCACACCTTGGGATAAGTGACCATTTACCAAATTTTACTAAATTATATTTCATTTGGTGATTTTTCAAGGAAGACCTTGAGTTTGCAGTGATTGCTGTAACCAGTCCTAATTAAATCAGTAACATGGATTTCAATTGAATTAATTCAATTTGCTTTGTTGTTTCTTATAATTTGATAATGCAATTGAGGCTGATAGCTATGATTTTATCAATATCCATTACATTATTACTGTAAAATTCGTTATGTTATTGTCGGCATACGGTAGCAGTGGATGTGTCGCAAATCCATGACCACCAAATCTCTTTGAGTTTTAACCCAGCATATAATGATTAATTGTAATTAAGGTTTTTACTCAATTAAATTTAGGTGTCACATTGATAGCATTTTGTATTTATTTTTATTTTTCTTAAAATTATTTTTGGATTTTTTGTTCCGTTTATGGTATATTTTAAACAAACCATGAATATTACTTTTATGCTTGATTGTAATTTACAGTTATTTTATTTATTTTATATAGTCTTTAATTACATGGGAGCTAAATGATGTCCTTGCCAATTTTTTACAGTGTTGAGAGTCTTTTGAAGATAAGGCCTCAAGTGAGCACAGGTCCAGTGTATACTTACAAACACTAAATTAGGACATATGGAATTTATGCAATACATCCAGATTCATGTTTTGGTTAATTTAAAATGGTATTCCTTGCAAAATCCACCCAAAAAATAACATTTCTTTGTAAAGTCATCTGTTTATTATTTCTCAAATAATAAACATGTTAAGTTACCTGTAAAAAAAATTTATTACCCTAGTCATTGTAACAAAGATCTATGAAACAAATGGAATCAGCTCATATGGCTTTTGTTCCTCCCAGGTACCCACTTATACCATGGTAGACTCAATCTAGGTAAAGTGTCTTACCTAAGAACACACTCAATCAGAGTAAACCTGAGCTCCCGACTTTGTGATTAGAAATCTGAAATGCAACCATTGCACCAACTGCTCCCATATTTGCTTTTGCGATAATTCAGTCAATTCGATTCAAATAACATTTAGCATAGATTTTATGCCAGGATCTCTGAATTTCTGATAATGTAAGACAAAAAAGCATAATGAAATGATATTATAATATTAATATAAATTGTAATATTGTTATCTTTTAATTCATTATATTCTTTACAATTTGATACTATCTTATTGCCAAATTGCCTAAGATGTTTTTCTGAAAGCGATTCTGATAATGTAAGACAAAAAAACATAATGAAATGATATAATATTAATATAAATTGTGATATTGGTTTTTTTTTAATTCATTATATTCTTTACAATTTAATACTATCTTATTGCCAAATTACCTAAGATGTTTTTCTGAAAGCGATTCTGTAAAAGAAGCTGTACCATAGGTTCAATTTCACATTTAATTTTTACACAGCCGTTTTCTTTTTCCTAGAATTTAATACTTATTTAGTATCCATATTCTATATTACATGATACAAACTTTTAAATTTAGCATGACATATTGCCATCTTTTGCTAAATGTAAATTGCGATTCCTCGCCAAAATTTAATTACACATTTAGGAGGCATTATAACTTAAAATAATATAAGTTTAAAATAATATCCTGAGCGTGTAATTGTCGCATTGCATACTTATATTAAAAATTAAAGATTAATGAATAAAAAATGAAAAGCCAATTGGATTTGTATATCTGATGATTTAAATAGTATTCAACCATCCATCAACCTATTCTGTTTCCGGTTTCTTGTCTGCTAGATTAATGGCAACATTACTTTTATCTAATGGACATGAATTTTTCAATATGTGACATTTATTTAACCAGTGATCAATACTGCCATAAACAAGAGCGATGCTCACCAGGTCCACTCTTCCAATGCAAGTTTAAAATAATATCCTGAGCTTGTAATTATTGCATTGCATACTTATCATATTAAAAATTAAAGATTAATGAATAAAAAATGAAAAACCAATTGGATTTTATTATCTGATGATTTAAATAGTATTCAACCACCTATCAACCTAGAAATGCAGATTCTGTTTCCAGTTTCTTGTCTGCTAGATTAATGGCTTGCATTACTTTTATCTAATGGACATGAATTTTTCAATATGTGACATTTATTTAACCAGTGATCAATGCTGCCATAAACAGAGCAATGCTCACCAGGTCCACTCTTCCAATGCAATTTCGGGGAGTAAAAGCATGTAGTTAACATTTTATGGTTTTTTTTAGGTCTGCAGAAAAAAAGAAATGAAAGTCAAGCAAATTTAAATAGAGTAATTGGAACTGGAAACTAAAAAATAGCCAGACCCTACTATGGTGGGACTCGAACCCATCAGATATACAAATCCAATGGGTTTTTCATTTTTTATTCATTAATCTTTAATTTTTAATATGATAAGTATGCAATGCGACAATTAAAAATTATACAGTATTTAGAAATTAGATTTTCAACCTATCCCTCCCTTGGCTTGGATCTGCCACACATTCATTGTTAAACCA
>JAOTQE010022582.1:0-10608 GCA_025631205.1 Nesometra sesokonis | reverse complement strand
CCATGATCCGAGCTTTGAGTGATCGTTCGGTTTCACCCACATAGGATGCATCACATTTTTCATCTTTGTGCAGGAAAACGGTCAAAATATTATAATTTGATCAATTAAGCTGCATAGATGAGACTCTTCAATGCAAAGTTAAACCTCGTTTTTACATACTGCATGGGACTAGACAGAAAAGTGAGGAGTTGCAATCAAACTAGTGCCGACTTTTGCCCTACATTCGTAGCCTAAGGTAGATTAAAAATAAATGCGGCAATTGCATGAAATGGAAAATCCCCTCCACATTATTTTGTGACGTCTTCTACTGTCAAGTTGTTATTTGGGCATATTAGCTACCAGTAATTCAAGCCTAGCTCCGTAATACACCGCTGAGAATTTGCATCGTATTAAAATTCAACATGGAGACGTAGCTTTGGGCTATTTAATGAACAATGATTGTGCATGGGTTAAATCCATGTAGGTAGGATTGGATTCCTGTCAGTTCTGCTTGGTGGTGGTATTCGTGATCTTTGATCTTGATGCTGTCATTGCCAGTTGACCGGTGATGGTGTGGCCTCGGTTATAATCGAACTGGGAACGTTAAAATGGATTTTAGAAGGTAAAATTGAGTTTATACAATTGTGGTACGTCATTTGGAACATTATAATTCCTAAATTTCACTTTTGCCCATTTCAAACACCCATAAGAAAGTCCCCCCACAGAATTATGTAATAATTGTCCCAATACTCGAGCACCCCCTTGGGAGTTAAAAAAATAAAAGTTTGCAAATAAATACTGTATGACGATTGAGCTCTTGTGCACCGCCCTACAAAGGAAATGAGCACCCCTTTCAGGAAAGGAAGTAAAAAGACAAAATCGTGAACATAGACTTGCTCCAAGTCTGTATTATATTAGTGGAAGTGGATGATGAAGTTTTAGTGGTGTGAGATTTGACATAATGATTAACGTGCCGTACAGTATTTGGATAATTAGGCCACGGAGTCAGCCAACCAAAGGCTGAACCACAAATACTGCTATGGACCATGTGAGAGCCCAAGATACAATACATTAATTAGGGCCTAGGCTAGCCCTTGTGTTTGCTGATCGCGGTAAGTCTGAAGTCCGAGAACATAACTTAGGTGTAACTAGATAGGCGTACTACTAATTAATGGCAATGGTGAGAGAATTAGGCTAGAAAACCACAATGTTTTAGCAGTTGATTGCTTGTTGGAAAAGGCCTAAACTTTATAATGAATTATAAATGCATATTCAACCTTTTTCGAGTGAATTAGCCAATCACATGCAACTGAAACTAGGCAAGCAGATAATTATATGCCCATGAAATCGTGGTGGGAAATCAGGCGACAATAAAGTATTGACCAAGACTGTGATCTAAAAATCATAAAGGTATGGCGATCCTCCTGCTATGGAACACAATGGGTGCCTTTTCATCGTCTATTACGAATTAAACCGAATCACTGTCTTGAACCAAGACCATAATTTAACTACATCACTCGCTCTATTCCTGAACATCTACAGTAGTACAACCCTCTTCTGGAAATAGTAGTATACAGTATAGTATTGCAAATAGATCCTTCACATTAATTACAGATTTCATGTATACATGGAATTGTGCAGCGAATCCAAGTCAACCTCTCGTTGTTTCTTCCTTGCCTGTGAACAAAAATGAATCAATTTTACTAAAATTGCTGGTATTAAAAACTTGACAGGGTTGTACATGTACTATGTAACAGTATAACATACCTGCCAAAATTTGTACTGGCGAAAGGGGTAGGCTACTTCACCGCTTCCTGGATGCGCCGAGTTGTATGAACGCAAAGGCACCAATTACCATTGCTAGGTGAAAATTTGCCAAGATTTACTACTTTTACTGCAAGTTTCTTGTACATGCTAAGTTACACCTAATGAACATTGGTATTTTATAAAAAGCAGTAGGCAGGGAGAAGGCCGAAAAACTGTAGCGTTGGCAGGTACGGTACACGATTTTAGCAGCCTAAATTGACCTACATGTAGGTAGGGGATCCTGGGGGTAAATTTCAAATAATAAATTTAAATTAAATTCTCGTGGCTTAGGACGTATAAGGATTAACGGTGGCGCACTTTACCATAACTTTATTTCATATAATTTCGTTAAATTTACCCAGTGCGATATTCAATGAGGCAGGCGCGGATTTGGGGGCGCAACCGACGAGCACCCCCTATTAAGGTAGTTGCGCCGGGCCCAAAATAGGGTACTAGGACACCAAATTGGGGAGTTCACCTTTTCCCTGTTTTTTTTTTTGCTCGTCAAAAAAATTGCCAACCACGCCCACCCGAAGTGGAAAAGTGCGACACCCCCACCCCCCTTTCGGTGGATCCGCCACTGTGTCATGACAGATTTAATGTATTATTCGCAGCCTTGAATGTCAGTGCATAAATAATACACAGATTACTGGGCCCCAGCCAAATGCAACCAATTTTCTTCAGGAATTCCACTCTGATCAGCAACATGTGGAAGAATTGGTACACAAGAGACGAAATATGATTTGGTGGCCCACCCGACCCAGGCAAAAAAAAAAAAACTCGTTTGCAATAAATCGTGAAAATTTCCCCCGGATACCCAGAAAACGCATTTGAAAATTGACCTGCGGACGACACTCGACCCTAGAAACAATACTGTACAAAGTTTGGCACGAGGCCCCCTCTATCCAGCTCTGCTGGATCCGCCCCTGGTTTTCTTTTAATCAAATAAAGGAGTGAGGCCATCTAAACCCTCCCCTTTCCATCAGCCCCCAGCAGATCACATACCTTTTCTTTCTTATACTCCTCATATTCTTTATCATCTGTTGGCAGCTCGTGTCTACATACAGGGCAGGAGTTGGTTTGTGAAAGCCATGGTTGTATACAACTTGCATGGAACTTGTGTTGGCATGGTAACACCCTAGCATGCTCACCGCGCTCAAATTCTAACAGACAGACAGGGCATTTGTGTCCTGAAAGATAAGATCACTTGTAAAACAAGATAAACAATTTTCGGTCATATATAAATTTGGATCATCTGGGCTGGTACCCTTGCATTCAAAATCATTAGCTACTGAAGTATTGCTGGTTAAATTTTATCTACGCCACTTGGGATTTGACTTAAACTGCAATCGCACTGGACTTTGGTAAGAATTTTTAACCGAATAGTAAGTTTTACCAAAACAGGAAGACATACTGTGCCACATGGTAAGTTTCACCAAGTCCTGCTTGCCCAGTAAAAATTACAGAGTTTCACCTTACCAAAAATTCACACGGTGAAACTTCATGACCTGAGTCGCCATGCATACATTATGATACAATAGGTGAATTATTGAATTGACCCCTCAGAAATGGATGTTTTGTTTTTTCAAAAGTTTGAAAATTACATTAATTTTCAAATCTCGATATGCTTTTTTACCAAAAAATCTAGTGCAAGCAAGCAAGTTTGTCTGTACATTGGTTGCATGATTTTGGGACACCACAAGAAGTCCAGATTACCATGAAATTTTGGTTTCAAAGGTTCATTTTTGGAAGAATTGACTGTAAAATGAAGCACTGTAAACTCACCAACTCTCTCTATTGTAACATCTTCTAAAGCCTCAACAACTGCCTTTGATGCTGGAGGAGCTTTCCTTTCCAGTTCCCATGGAAATGGAATCCTAGAAAATACAAGAGTACAAGTAAAGCCTGGTGTGCATTCGAGGAATTTGTACATAACAGGGGCGCAGCCAGGATGAAATGAAAGGGGGGTCAGCAGTGGTGGCGCCAGGATTTGCCCGACGGGGCGGGACATGGTCGCAACTCAGGAGGTTCGGGTGGGCGTGGTTGCCAGTTTGGTTTTGATGAGCCAAAAAAAACATCATTTCCTCGTTTTTTTTTTTTTTATTGAAATAGATTATGCGAAGTTGAGTTTCAGTCTGCTTAGATTAACGATAGCTGGCTTACAATTCATACCATACTATAATATTCTTCACATTATAACCTTTTTACTAGAAAATTTGTTTTTTCAAAATTTTAGGGGGTCCTGACCCCCCTCTGGCTGCGCCCCTGCATAATTTTTTTAGTAAGCAAAGTGCCACATGTGATAATATGCTGAATAAAAATTCCTTCAGTGTGCACCAGGCATAATAGAGATTTGAAATCTGAAGTACTGTATATATAATAGGAGGGCAGATAAGCAACTGTTTATGGTAGGTAGCGAATTCTCAGATTCAGCTCATAATTGATTTACTCGAACAGTGAGCACAATATCAGAAAACAGAATGGATTTTAGGTTTTGAATCATGATTTTTTAGATAGTTCAGTAAAAATGGCCAAAAGCCTTTTAATCATCATTTTGGAAGCATGTTATGATGGCAGGCTTATAACTGAAAAAGTTTCATATTTATGAATGAAGCCTTGTAGGTAAACTAGACAAAATTATGAGCTTTAAAAAATCTGAGAATTCAAAAAGCCTAGTTTTTAATACCTACCATATAAACATTGTGGGTAATTAACAATGATATAATAGGAATACAATGGTTTGTAATATACAATGTCAAAGGTCAGAAAGTACATTTCCTATTATTTTTTTTAAATAGTTCTCATTAAAGCAAATACAAACTTGCATGTCCTGATCGATTTACAACCAACATAGTCAATCCGAATCAAATTCAGGGGTGTGTCCATCTACTACCCCTCCCCTTTCCACTAGGCCCAAGCACATCACTTACCTTTTTCTTTCTCATATTCTTTATCATCTGTTGGCAGTTCGTGTCTACATACGGGTCAGGAGTTGGTTTGTGAAAGCCATGGATGTATACAACTTGCATGGAACCAGTAGTTACAGAGATATGGTAATTTAAGGTCAAAGTTCCAGAAATAGCATTTCCAGTAATTTTTGGACAAATTTTCATTACAGGTAATAGCAACATGTATGTTGCGAACAATTTAAGATTAAAATCAAGTCTCTACATACAGTGGTAACCGAGATATAAGGGTTCAAATCGCAGGCCATTTTTGAAAAACGCCCTCTATAGACTGACAGAGAGCCTCAAATTTTTGGCACCCCTTCCACATTTGATACTTATGCCCTAAGGAACTTACAAAAAAAACTTTGAGCTTCTGTCCAACATGTCCCCATTTCGTGAAAAATTGTGGGTTAGCTACTCCACTATCTGAAAATTGAAATTAATCAAGTTTCACACATTTTGCGTGAGACTCGCACATTTAGAGTGCACCTCACAATGTCATGCACAGCACCCATTTTTCTCATGCATTTGAACACCCTAATGATACAAGTAACAATTAGCATACCCTTCATATCTTTCTGCAAATTCTCTGACATTTGTCATAATTATTCTGAAAAAACAATGTTTGTCGGTAAGATTACAAATAGATTATAAATGAAGATTATATAATAAAAATCATTGAGTAGAACCAATATATTTTTCGTTTTATTGATCAGTGTATTGAAGCATCTACATACTACTTTCATTCATTCATTCATTCACTTTTATTGCCATAAAAACAAAAAAAAACATTTAGTTACAAAATGGCAATAGGAGATTAAAGAAAAGATTTCTCTTGTCCGAATTTAACCACCTTTACAAAAACAAAAAAAGTCAATTACGTATTATCATTATAACAACAATAATAACGACCATAATGACAATTAAAAAAACAAGATAAATAAGCAGTAAAAAAAAATCCAGCTACAATAAATTAAAAATTGAATTCAATCAGTTCCCCCTGATATTTCATTTTTTGAGATTTATACAAAGTTAATTTAAGCAATTTAACAGTTTCTTAGAATTTATTTTTCAGATATCAACGAAGTGAATTCCAAAGTATTAGTAAAGCTCCCTCGTAACCAATTCTTTTGGTTGGACATTTCCCAATGTTTATTTTTTCATAGTCTGATTAAGAAACCAAGGCAGGGAGGTGAACAGGTAGAGATATTTTCAGCTGAAAGCACGGGCAGGGTACAAATATTTATAACTTGAGTGATCAAGCTTGAGGACACAACCCTATGCCTAAAAATCCGACCCACAATTGACTTTTGTCCCGCATGCTTCCCCATTTATTTTCGTTAAGAAATTTCATCGAAAATGTATTCTGCTACTGCTGCTTTACATTCCCAATCGAGGCAGCCAACTCAAAGTTGATGCATGTGCTCGTCGAGAGTTTATTACATCACTTGCAAGCTATGTGATTGGTCAAAATGTACTGGTTAAAATAGCTACAAAACCCATAGAAAAATAGGGTGTTTATAAATTTTGGGGTAATAGACCTACAAATTTTCTCCATATATTTAAAGACTTACAAGAATGACAAAAATTGAGAGAAAAACCGTGACAAATTCAGTTCCCTGCCAAGGACAACCCACAGGGCAGTACAGCGGGAGACCATTCACTTTTCTGAAACTGCCATCTTTAACGTGCACATTGGGTATATTATGTATGGGAACAACGGCTTCACATTTCACCTGAAAAACTGGGCTATGTTCATTTCTATTCTTCTGATGAAACACGAGAGTGGCGATGCATTTGAACTGGGAACCAGTTAAGCACACGAGATTGGCTACCATCCAGGATCCAGCAAAAAGGGGGGCGCCCTTTTTCAGGTCCCGGGTGGGCGTGCTTTTTCTCATTTTCTGGCAATAACTGTTTTCCTGGCAACCTATCGGAAAAGTTTTTCATTACAGCTAATATAAAAATTGGTATTCCGAACATTTTGGTACCAAAATCAAGTCTCTAGCATAAGTAAAACTCAACTTATGGAATATTTTTTGATAATCGTGGCCATTTTTAAAATGGCTGTCAAACCCTGCTCACATGAAATAAAAAATGTACCAAATACTTTTTTGATTTCCCGGGGTGTACTCTACAACATATTAAAGTTTTATAAAATATAGCAAAAAAAAAATGCAAACACCAAAAAAAATTTGACTAGACTTGACTTGGATAAATGACGCATCTTATTTAATTTCATTACAGTAGAATATGGGAAAGATATTCTACCAGTTGCATCAGCCTCGGATTTCTATTGATTTATGAAGTACTCTGCAATTGCTTACATGCCAACATTCCTGTTTTGGCCAGGAGATTTTTTCCTGTTTCTCCCATTTTAGAAATAAAATTGCATATACATTATAAAAACCTTTAATAATTGTATTATTAATTGTAATAAGGTTTTATTGTCTCGGAATTTAGATTGTGAGTGAGGGCGATGATTGTTTATAGTTACAAGATATCTGGTTAATTTAGGGTATGTGTATGTCGGATGTCAACAGGGGTGGGGAAGGGGGCTTTGCCTCCTGGATAGCCAAACAATCTTCTCCCCTCCCCTACTTGGGCCCATACGACCCTAGAGCAAAAAGTTTTTTTTTTTATCGTCACACATGCAATCGGTTACCTTGCCCAATTGAGTAGGGTCTCTGGTTCAGGCCCATTACTACCAGTAGGTTGACAATTGTGTTCATCAAAATATGATGCCATTATTGATGATGATGATAATGTAGCCTGAAAAAACAAGAAATATTATTTTAATTTTTTCATTCACAAATTCAATTATTTTTTACAACAAGATAGTCATAATTTTTTTCAAACATACTTATTTAAAAAAAAATTTAAGTATAAATTAAGTATGAAATTTTAAGAGTGCTTATAGACCACAAGTTTGAGTCGTGAAAATACAGACTTGTAAAGTAGTAAGTTATGCCCAGTTATGAATCAAAAGTGCCGGGTAACAAGACGTAATGATTAACATGCTAATTAAGCCAGTGAAAGCATGGCGGGAAACCATGCAACATTGAAGTGTTTGCCAAGACAGTGATTCAAACATCACTACAGGTATGGCAATCCACTTACTATGGCATCAGGCATTTGGTGCCTGATGATTGTCTTTTCACGAATTAAAGTGCTGTCTTGAACCAAGACTAGGTAGATCAGCTACACATTTTTAAGGGAAATTATGCTATGGTTAGAAATTATACAGAGATATGCACTCTCAGAATTATTGTTAAAACTAAAAAATAATACATCTCGTCCATAACTCAATAGACTGTTTAATACTTTCGGTTGAGGCTCAATGATCATTAAATGTAAATCACTGCAACGTCAATCCAGTAAATAAAAATATCTATTTACTGCCTCCGCCCCCCTCTCCCCCGCCACCAACATGGGATTGGGTTCCCGTGGGCCTTCCAGGCGTGCGGATGCAAGCACATTTCTTTACTTTTCTTTTATTTTAAATATTTAAGCTGTAGGATATATATTAACATTTTCTATAGAATCATGAAACCAAAATAAAAAAGGGGTTGACCTTGGATTCCAAGATTTTGGATCAGTGGGTCTGTGCAGCTTGGCTTTTTTTGGTCCTACTAAACGCATCCAGTAAACACCATCTAGGCCTAGTTACAAACAAACAGAAAAAAGGTAGTTGAGCTTTATATGTTTATTAAAGTCTTGTGTGTGTACTGTTTGTTTGCTCTATCAATTCAACCAGTTAATTATGCATTATATTTGTAGACCCATTGGTCACCATTTTGGCCTAGGTGCTTAGAAAGTTTCATTTAAAAAAAAAATATCCCTCCGGACTTTTCTAAAAACAAAGTAATTGAAAATTGGCTAGTGATTGGTTGGTTTTGTTTTGCATAGAACAAATTGTTAAGTACAAATTTTTCACGTAATAGGTGAATTAATCGGTTGACAACAAATTGCGTTTTAAAAGAATTAACAAATTCAAAATAAGTTTCGAAGCAACTTTAATTTAGTCTGTATCTTACATTTTACAATACTGCATACTAGAATCTGCCGGGCGGATAGTTGATTTGAAGATTCCACCCGCCCGGCAGACGGGTGAATAGCCTAGTCACTCCCAATTTTTTTTACATATGGCCTAATTTAGAGGTCCGCAAATAAAGGCTTTACACACCACAACAGAAATTGACATTTAAGCCTACCTGTAACTCACTAGGCCTAGAGCCGTCTCCTAACACTGTGTGGCCACTTTAGTCCTCCTAGCCTCTCTACCGCCTACCCACTACTACTACTAGGCCTTACCTTAGTAATTCTTACCTTAGTAAAGTTAAGAGGCAATGAGTTTATACTCTTAGGGTGCCTCTTCTCTCATACAATTTTGTGTGTTTGTCAAGGTTATTTTTAAAAGTGTTGACACTACTGCTGCTAACTACCCACTCAGGCAAGGAGTTCCACTTATTTATCACCCGAGTGTCGAAGAAACACTGCCGTTTTGTTGAGTTCCATCGATTTATCCTTAATTTAAAGGATGTACCTCGTGTAGCAACATCACTAACTTCAGAAAAATAGGTGAAGAATAAGGATCGATCCACATTTTCATAATTATTTAAAATTTTAAAAACCTCAATAAGGTCACCACGTTCTCTTCTTTGTTGTAATGTGGGCAAACCAAGTTGTGTCCTACGCTCTTCATAGGGAAGGTCTTTGAGATCCGGCACTAGTTTGGTCGCCCGTCTTTGCACTTTCTCAAGTTTAGTTATATCAGACTGGAAATATGGTGACCAAGCCTGAACAGCATATTCCATGATAGGGCGTACCAATGAAGTGTAAAGTGGTAAGAACATTTCTTTATTCATGTAGGTAAAAGACTTCTTAATCCGGCCCACCATAGAATTAGCCTTGGCTGCAACTTTCGTAACTTGAGTTGAGGGTTTAAAATCTTCTGTAACATAAACACCCAGATCCTTTTCAACATTTGTAGTGAGAAGTGGAGTACCATCAATTACATATGTATGCCTTGGATTTTTAGAGCCAATATGCATAACTTTACATTTAGCTTTGTTGAATTCCAAAAGCCATTTTGAGCTCCATTCCTCCAACTTTCTCAGATCATTCTGAAGAATGTCATGGTCAGCTTGAGTAGTAATCTTACGGAAAAGCTTGGCATCATCTGCAAACAATTTACCATCAGAATCTATGTTATCCAGTAAGTCATTGATGTAGATTAAAAAAAGCACAGGACCAATCACTGAGCCTTGAGGAACTCCGCTAAGCACAGGTAACCATGTTGAAGTAGAACCTTTAATTAAAACTCGCTGTCGTCGATTTTGCAAAAATCCACTAATCCATGATGCAATGCATCCTTGGATTCCATATGCTGTTAGCTTATTTTTTAACCTTTCATGTGGCACTGTGTCGAAGGCTTTTCGACAATCCAAGTATATAACATCAACTGGATACTTTTCATCAATTGCATTTTCAACATCATGAAAGAATTCCAGCAGTTGGGTCAGGCATGAACGCTTCGGACGAAATCCATGTTGATGCTTACTTAATAATAGATGAGTTTCAAGGTAACTCATAATTGAACTGGTGATAATCTTCTCGAGCATTTTGCATACCACGGATGTGAGGCTTACCGGTCGGTAATTCAATGGATCCGATTTGTCACCACCTTTATGAATTGGTATAACTGTAGCATCTTTCCATTCACGGGGGATTTCTCCAGTTAACAAAGACTTTCTAAATAATAACGATATTGGAACAGCCACATTTTGGCAACACTCTTTCAACAATTTAGGATGGATACCGTCAGGTCCTGGAGATGACGACTCTTTCAAACCAAGTATTAATTCTTTGACAT
>JAOTQE010022570.1:0-22191 GCA_025631205.1 Nesometra sesokonis | reverse complement strand
CCCCCCCCCCCCACACACAAATCCATGAAACGCCGATGGGGTTAGTGTGCTTATAGAATTAACATGACTTTTAAGAAAAACTGTATCTCAAATAAATTTCTAGGTAAATAAACTATCTGCTTACCAACCAAATTCTGTTGGATGTACTGTAGGCCTGCTAATAATAGGCCTATCAATGTTCTAAAAATTCGTTATGGGTCAAAACACACAGATAAGCCGATTGAGCATAACTTTGTGTTTGTTTTATAGCTTCAAGTTTTATCTACGAGTTCTCCGTGGTTTTACCTTGTTACTGTATCCTTCAAACATATTGTTCCTTTTGTATGGAAACATTGATTAAGCCCCGAGTTTGCATTGTACTTTGAAAGCGGCAAAGTTAATCGGAACAATTACGTCGTTCTATGTGTTTGACACTACGGAAAGTAGTCAACCAAAAACCCCAGGTAAAAATCGTTACGGCATTAACTCCATCATAATAATATTAGGAATGAATTAATAATTAACCACTTCAACTATGGGAGTCGCTCTTCAAACACAAATTAATGGGTTTAGTAACTTGTAACAATAAGGCTATCAGTCTTTCGAAGTTATCTTAATATATAAAATGTATGAATCATTTTAGGCAAAATGATACATTTTTACTTTCAAAATAAATTAAATTTTAAATAAATGTACAGTATAAATGCTGCGGTACACCACATGTGTTAGTTCAGAAAAGAATTGATCAACTCGTCGTTCCAATCAATATACAGTAGACCTAACTTTACAGTTCTTCTTTAAAATAGTTGTTTTATCTTAAGATGAGTTCCACAGGTGGGGTAGGTTACTCACCTCAGTCTTTGTTGTCTCGTCTAGACCGGTTACGTGGGCTGAGATTGTATGGTTGGAAAATGGAAAATAAAAATTGAAAATCAATCAGTCAACTCATATAGGCTTAACAAAAAATTTTTTTTATGATTAAAAAGTTAAAATTGACATACTTCCACATACGTCCCGTTGTCGTTGTCCAAACGCTTTGTAACGGTAAGGTTATTGATTGGTGTAAGTTATTTATTAACGTACTGTACATCACACATGGAGCAAAGAACCCCGGAGTTAAACTTTATATGGATACACCTACGGTTAGTGGTGGACACACTGATGACAAACTTTTGAAACATAGATATAATTATGAAGAAAAACACTTGTTCAAAAAAGTGGGTTTCCTACTCATATTACACAACGCTAAAGAAGAAAAATTACAGATTTTGAAAGGGTTACGTTTGAAAACCGTATCAAAAATCACATTACAAAGTAGACATACCTGTAATTAGGTAGATTTGAATAATTTTTCCCATTTATGTGAGTTAGACTATATTTGTGATGTGATTTCGGTTTTCAAGTACAACCCTTTCAAAATCTGTAATTTTCCTATTTTTTAACAGTCTGTAATTTCTGTTGTAGGCCCACTTTCCATTTGGGACTTACTTTGCAACATGTTTTGCAGCAATACCTCACTGTGAAAAAGTGTTGTTAAGTTTTGGTCACAACTAATTATTCTATAGATTTATCCATAGCAATTTTAATCCCAGACGGTATCGCTTTAAGGATAAGGTTTTTAGACCTATACTATAGGAGCATGAAGGTATAAACATAAAAAAAAAATATTGCTTCCATGGTAGGAGTGAAGATAGAAAAAGAAAACTCTACTACCGATGGGCCTACTAATCAATTTAAAATGACGTCACATTGAACATTTTTTACACATGACGAAAGTGACCCGAAGTCACATCAAAATAGGTTCATTAAAATCACTTTATGTACGGAACGTTTCTTGTTTTACAAAATGTAATCTTAAAGAGTTTTTGCATGACTTTTGTCTATGTTACGGCAACCGTTTAATTCTATATTATAAGGACATGATCAAGCAAATAGAAAAGTTTCATTGTGAAAACAACTTTACAGTTATCCGATTACAAAATCAGCTGTTGTCTACTACTAAACTAGGCTATACCTATCTATAAAAAGAATTCTGACTCACCCTTGTCTTTGTCTGAAGTTTGCAACGTTTAGTCTGTTCTAACACAGGAGCCTCTGTTGCTCATATTCGCTTCAGAAAGGTATTAATATCGCACTGCTCAAACAAACCTCAATGAAAACAGAAAGTGTATGTTCGTCCCTTTTGGGTTATAAGAGAAATGTGCTCATTATTGTCCCAACTAAATCCTCGACTGAGAATAGATTTTTCATTGACTGACATATCTCCCGGTGTTTCCAGGTTTTGGACCGATCCATTTTGATCTAGGGGATGTCACTTTCTAAACAATACACTTCAGCTGTGAACTTTTAGACCCATTAGCAATTGGATATTAATCACAATAAGATGGGAGAGTATACAAGTTCTGTAGTAGATTAAGTTTTTTATAATGACCTCTCACTGACCTTCTCTGAATCCATAGATACTCTCGTTAACAAGGTGTGCACGTTTATTGGAAGAAAGTGGAGGATTCCCAACAAAAACCATGGCAACACGCAGACGATGTCACGAGGTTTTGTAAACCAAACGCACTCCCTCCGATGAGGAGCTCTAAATTGACTCGTCTGATTAATCAATAAATGCTTATTTGTTTTTCTTACACATTCTGTTATAAGGGTGCCAGCGCTCTATGACGGCTTATAACATGAAAACTACAGTACAATAATAAAGTAGTTTATATACTGACGAGTTAAAAAACTGTTTTTTTTTAAATTATTTTTTCTATACTGTATTTTTCCTTTGTATTTATGAAGGACCTTACCTTGACAGAAACAAGAATTCTATTTAAGGTCCTTAGCATATTTGTAAATATTTGCTAAATAAATATGAATTGAATTATATTATGAACAGAAAACAATTAATTTGATGTTCTATTGAAATTTTAAAACGGTTTCAATAAGCCGTGAATCTGTTTAGGTAAGGAACCGAAAGGCTATCGATACTCAAAATAGGCCTAAAAACAAAAACAAACATGTTCTGTGTAATGTAAATTTTTATTTAAAAAAAACAAGCGTATGATCAAATTGAAAAACAAATTATGCAGCCAAATAATCTCAACATAATCATAACAAAACAGAATCCTGAGAGATGTTGCCACAGCCATCACAAACCAAGTATGATCGGTTGTTCGTAGCCTATTCAATAACAATACGGGTATAATGCATACTCCAAGCAATGAGATACACGCCATCATGACAGGATTATTTCGAAATGTCATCATCAGGAATAATTCTTGATGACATCATTTATGTCGAATTGAATCCTGTCAAAATGGCGTTTATCTCATTGCTTTGAGTATTCTTACTTGAAGTTGATTAGTTGACCTTTCGAATACAGGTTATCATGTTTGAATTTAAAGTTTCAACATGTAATAAGTATAAGTACATTGCAAAAATTGTATACACATTAGTTAAAATGATCAAGAAAAAACATGCACTACGTCCAGACACATACGAATGATACTGTATAAAATATAGTCTTGAATGCTAGTACTGTAAAAAAATAACAATTAATTTGTCCAAGATTTCGATGTCCACGATTGAGAAACCAAATTATGTTGATATCCGTAAATACAAGACGTACTAATTTAAACATGATACTGTACAATACTGTGTAATATTGTAATATTAGACCTACATCTCAACTGGCCTTTCTTTTTTGTAATTTATGAATTACAAGTACTGTATTTTAAATTAAATCTTCACTTTGTTGTTTCATAAAATTCAATGTCATTTTTAAAACAAAATTCATTCTGTAAAGATGTTAAATTCAAGGAATTTACATATAAATAATAGGCCTACTTCTGAAAATGTAAGACCTTAAAAACAATACAGAAAAAGAAGAAAAAGCAATCAATTGGCCTAACTCATTATTTTCACCAAGTATAATAGACATTGCAAGAAAAGAATCATGATATTTTCATTCATGGATATTTTCATGTCGTTAATCTCTTTGATAACGACACATTAGCACACAGGAACGAAACCCTTTTTTTTTTATTCAACTTTTCAAAACCTAGAAAACAAATTTATTAAACTGGATGTTTCTTCTTAGTCCGGACTATCAAGTTTTCTTTGACATATACACTTTAAATGCCTGTATATTGTCACGATGATATTGCATCATGGGCGGCGGAAGAGGGGGGATGGGGGCGCGTCCCCCAGTGATAAATCAGGGGGGATGGTCTTCCCCCCCCCCTGAAATGGCACTCCAACTACAAGATTCACATTTCACAATTCCAAAACTATGGTAAAATATGAATACTGTGGGCGTGAAAACAACCTTCAGGGACCAGGAAAGCACGATTTTTTTTTTGCTCATCAAATTCTGAGCAAATTTAAACATTTTACTTCGTCCCCCCCCCCCAATTCAAAAACGTTCCGCCGCCCCTGTACATCATGACCATATATCGACATATCCTTACCATTTATGGTACAGTATATCAGTTTTTGGTCAAATAAAATTTGATAGTCAAAACAGAGCTAAAAAATCAAAAATTCAGAAGGGTGAAGCGATGAGAGTGTGATACAATGCAAGGGACACAAGTCCACCACATGCATGTTACTCCCAGCAATTTTCTGGTATTCATCATGCAGCTGGTTAGACCAAAATTCCCTGGATAAACCAAAGCAATGCGAGTAAAGTGCGTTGCCCAGTAGAACACGCTACTGGCATGAGTCTAAAACTCCCGATCTCTCGATTGGGATTCTGAACAACCAATGGTGGCGCCAGCCCCCACCCCCCGTTGGGGAAGGCTCCCCCCACCCGTCGGGGAAGATTGACCACTTTCGTCGGGGAAAAGGCAAATAAAAATATTGTATAAGTAACCCAAAAAATAGACCTAAAATGGGCCAAAAACGGGAAAATAACGGGTTTTTTTTGTTCATCAAAACCAAACGGGTAACCACGCCCACACGGACTTCCCCCTGTCGGGAACCATGGCCCCGCTGTCGGGGACCATTCCCCCTGTCGGAGACCATGCCCCCACCGTCGGGCAAGTCCTGGCACCACCACTGACCGTTGAGCCAGCTGCTCCCGCAAATCTGGGAATACAGTGGGTAAATTTAATGGCCTTGAAATAAGAACATCCAAAAATGGCAAACATAATGGATAACCTTCCCCTGCCGTGGATGAATGAGCGCCTGCATCGGGCAGCAGGACATGACGTGACCCTTAGGGGCGTAGAAAATCATATGAATGAGTAACATCTGGTCAACAGCGCCTTGAGACTCTACTTTATAAGGCGCCATAAAAATCAAACTACATTACAAATCGAACTACATCTCAAACAGCGGCGAATCCAGAGAAGTTAGAAAGAGGGGCCCGATGCCAAGTTGGACAAACATTGGTGTAATGGCAATCGGCGTATGTAGGGCCCGACTAGGGCTAGAGGAAATTGTTCTCTTTGTTCACTGGTGCACTTTTCGAGGCTCAAATTTGTAAAATTGGGAGGGGGTGTTCCCCTCCCACTATGATCCGTATCTGTGAAATGTTGTCTGTTTGAGAAAAGGTAACTGAGTATTTACATTATCATGCTTTAATGATAATATCAAGATGTAACGTTATACATAGGCACTACAACCAGGGGCCGACACAGGATTGTGATTTAGGGGGGCTTAAATTGCGATTCGGTTTTGACAAGCAAAAAAAAAAACCTCCTTGGATTAACACGTGCTAATATCCTCCTTCTAGGAGCCCTACGTACAGTTGCTGGTCTATTTTTATTAGTCGATTTGTCATTTCGACACAAAAAAAGGGCCAATTAAGCCCGTTTAAGCACCCCCCCCCCCCTTAAATCCGCCACCGACAGGATTACTACAACTACATTTTTGACAGTCATTTCAATTGGCCTACACAGAGACTTTCACTTAATCTATCATAAAATATATCAAACATTTGCTTGCATAAGTAATATATTTGGTTATAAAAAATACAATATATAATCAGGGAGGTGATACCTCCCTGATATAATATATGCATAGATACGAAGCATAGCTTTAAAAACAATATATATATATATATATATCAATTTACTAAATATTCCACACATTATAATAAATATTATTATTAGCACAAACAAGTTAAAGCAGAACTACTTTGGATTAGCTAAACTGTGATTTTTTTTTTTGCTTTTTTTGGTCAGATTAACGGATCGTCTAACTCGTCCTAATGAGGAGTTCAGATCTAGTTTATTAAATCATTTTTGTGATTCATTCAGGATTTGGTTACAACATTACTGAAAAGCACATACAGCATATTAAATGAACTCCTTATAAACTTGCTTAATTGCGTCATCATACAATCATAAAAAAAATCAAAACAATATTATTTAATCTTACACTGTTGTTAATTTTGTTTAACGTTACTGCCGCCTGTTTTCCAATTTGTATTATTAATGTTCTAAGTTACTATTTATTCATGTATTTGTTTTATATTATTCATTCATTCAAGTAATTCATTATTATTTTTCCATCAGTTAATTAATTGTTAAAGAATTCTTATGAAACAAGGTTTTTTTACCTACTAATAATGGATCCTTCATTTCATTTCAACTAGGTAAACTCATCCTTGTATATTGTTTATGTAATATTTTTTGAACTGTTGAGTTATCAAGTTACAATATATATATTTTTTTATTCCTGGTTTTGTGAATACGGTTAAATATAAATTTGATCTATATTTATTTCAGACTACTGTACAAAAATACTGTATAAATTTCATGATTATCATATCATCAATTGTTTTTTTTAGAAACCAATTTTATATTTACATAATATTTAGTGTAAGTACCCATACAAAAAATAATGATTTAAACGAATGGTGAATACACTTTATAAAATCTTACATGAATTTGATGAATTCATAATATATAGTGCATAAAATGACACCTAAAAAGTGTGAGATCCAACTAGACAATTTTATAACAGTTACGGCACATAATCAATTTTAAGCAATTTTAAACAATTATTTGATCTTAAGATAAACACATTTGTTCTATTAAAAGTGCATCCTCCATTTATTTCGACAGAAGAACTTGAATTACAAATTTGTTTGAACTAAAAAGGTAAGTATGTTCAAAAAGACATAATTGTCTATTAAAACCATAACAATAACATGTACAATCGAGCCGAGAGTGTTGTAATGATGTTTGTCTGTGTGCCTGTCTAATTCTAATTAAGTTAAAATGAAAATAGAAAGTATGCGCAATGCAATTTCACACTTTGAAATAAGTAATGCTTTTTTGGGGCATCCACAAGGGCTCATTAATTTTATCACACTCCTCCTCTATGATTATCCAACCACATTAGTCAACTTTCATAGCTGCTGTTATAGCCCCCTCTAGAGATGAAATAATTGCTATTTTGTTACCATAGTTGCTGGCTGAACAAATCCACTTCCTTTTTGGTGTTGTCATGGAAAACACATTCTGGTTGTCTGAAAATAGATTTTATGTTGTCCAAAGTTAATAACATTCAATATAATTATTAATAATAATAAATATTTTATATTTTTTGCCAATTCATACTACTTTTGCCAGTACTAAAAACAATATAACACGAGCAGAGGTGATTTAAAATAAAAACCAAAATTTACAATTAACACAAGAACCTTCAGCATAAACGAGTAGTAGCAACAGATTCACGTCCAACTATTCTAATTAAAATCAAATGCAATGATTACATTAAAAACTAAAAAAAATTACTGATTAAGTATATTTACAAATGAATTAAACATAAAGTTAAACGTAAATATTTTACTAACAACAATATCAGATGAGCATAGATGATTGATAATTAATAGTTTACAATGAACACCATATCTTGAAAAAAAAATTAGCATAAACATATTGATATTTAACACCTCATATCTATATGCTATCAAACATTTATATTAATTTGTTACACCTTTTCTACCTGTTAGTTAAAAAAACCACTTAGGTTGTAACTAATGTGTAAACACAGCTAATGTTTTTTGAAAAAAAAAACAAAGAGGCATGGCCATTTTCAGTCTTGAGAGCAGTTTCAGGCCAAAGGTGTAAACATTGGATTGAATTCTGGAAATGCATCCCTGAAGGTATCAAAAACTCCCAAAGTGTCAATTAACTAAAAAATCACTCAAAAACCTACTGTATCTTCAATCATACTTTAAATTAAATGTGTCAGTTTCTCTTTGACACCATCTTTTTATGTGAAGTGATGAAAAATATATTTATTAAATTAAATAACTAAATTAACTCATTTAGTGAAACTAATTTGTCTATGCAGTATATATGAAGCCTCTGATATAGGTTACTTACATTTGGTATCTGGTAAATCAAGCACTTTAAGTTTGACAAGCGCAAGTGATGTAAGAAATGTGTACTTGACTTCTACACAACGTTCATATGGATAAGGCTTGTTAATTGTCTTCGTAATTACAAGAGCATCATTAAACAAAAACAGTCCCACGTTCTCAATATGCTGGTATATTCTATAAGTATTCAAGAATATTAGTTTTGTAATAGGGCATGAAGACGAAGCATGGCACATGGAAAACTGTTCATAAAAAAATCATGTTTAAAACTGGAAATGACATGTAACTTCCCTTCTCCACAAATACAAACTGGCCAATACGCAGAGTTGCTGCTTTCAATAAAAATGTGATTAAGTTTCAATACATTTATAAGTTAAAAAGTCTAAGACATTTATTTGTAGGCTACTACCACTTGGTATTGATGTTCATAAACAACACTAGATATCAAAATTTCAAGAGCTAGCTAAGCCTCGGCTGAGCTAAAGTTTGGTTGCTGGCTAATAATATTTAGTAATATATAATATTTAGCCATTTACATTGAGCCAATTTGAATTCAAATCGAATCATCAAAGGCGCCGTGGACTAGATGTTGCAGTCAATAACTTGCTACTCCCCTATGGGTCATGTCATGTCCTTCGCAGCTACTATATTAGCGCACATCCTTCTGTTCACGGCATGGCTCGTGTAAGGACCAGTAAACCGGGGTAACCCCCTACTCGTCTTGAAAGATATACTGGGTTCTTTATAGTGCACAAGAGCCGTTTTTGTACACTAGGCCTACAAAACCACCAGAACTATGGTTCGAATGGGCCTAGAACCCGTGCTGTTATTTATGCATGGTTCACGGTTCCCCTGCTTTAACCGCTCGGCCATATAAATTGCTGGTGGCTAAGCCTTGGCTTCTAGCTAAGCCTCGACTGCTGGCATAGACAAATGAATCTGAATTTGTTACAATACTGTGACCTAGCTTAATGTTAAGATGAATAAGTAAATAAAATTGAATGCTTTATTTTAAGGAGAAAATGTTCAAATTTTATCACTTTTGTTAATTATTGAATTTGTATTTGACTCATTCAAAATTTTACAACTTGTACAATATTTTCCTTATCTCTTCAAGATTATATTACGGCCTATATTATAGTAATATATTCTGCACAATTGACAAAACAAATACATTTTTTTTTCACATGTATGTAACTCACCTTAAGTCAGGCCTAAGATCATTTGGAGGTGGTTTCAAGTGAGCAACAATGTCTTCTCGAATAAGGAAACGATTTGATTCCAGTAGGTTTGGACATTTGAGGATTCTCTTCTGTAGGATTATCAACCTGTGTTCCCTCTCACATCTGAGTTTACACTGCAACAAGGTATATTTTATTTTGTCTTACTAGCCCGAGTATGAGGGAACTAAATTAAACATGGAATTACAGTCAGATTTGGGGTGGGCTTATACCCAGGTCCAAGTGGGCGTGGTTGCCAGTTTTGATTGTGACCAAAAAAAATATTATTTTTTGTGTGTTTTGGTACCCTGTTTATATTATCCATGGCTAATATGTATGTCTGTTTTTATTTTTAGGGTCAAATTTAGACACGACGCTCCTAACATAAGGGCGAGGGCAACTATGTTTTGCGTTAATTACGGGTGTGCGTGGGCTACGCACCCTCCCCCACCCCCAAATCCACCTTGAGGTATGAAGCAATGCTTTCACAAGAAAACATATACTGTACAGTTGATGGCGTACATAAACTAAGACTAATGAGTGGTGTTGTTTAGTTGTGGGAAATTATGAGTGGATCATGGATTTTAACTCATAAATCTAGGACTTGAAAAAGAGCACAAACAAGATTAACATTTATCTGAAATCTATTAAATTTGTTGAGCTTAAGGATGTGCCCAAAAAGATGCATTCCAAATTAAAATATATCTATTAATATTGGTGTTTCCTTGCATCTGTCAACATTCCATGTTTCTTACTGTATGAGAATATCCTATATTCCTATAATCTTTCTGAGTGACTTCCGATGGAATGTATCAAGTTTTCTTTCTTCTCTTCATTTGTTATTCCTCATGTTGCTAAATTGTATAATAGGACAGGGATACCACAACATGATTTACATGCATGCCTGAGCCCTGCTGTTATTGCCAATTTTTGCTTTGGAATGAGCTTAAAAAATGAATAAAAATTAAATAAAATACCTCATCAACAAATTCTTGAAGTTTTTTAAATGTTCGTATTGCACCATTAATATCAGCACGGTCAGAGTGATCTGGTGAGGTATGAAGCTCTAATGCTGAGAGAAGTCTTATGTATTCCTGAATCCTCCGTGTTGGAACTAAGAGAAGGTCTTGCAGGCTCAGCATCTTTGTCTCTGGTGTCTTATCATGTCGCCGCAAGAAAGATCTAAATGCTGGATGCTGCTCACGACACTAGAGAAAATATAAAAACATTAACATAGTAAGTGTTGCTAGTAAAAAAAAAAATCCTGCCAGAGGTTAGCCTGAAATTCTGCTAAGTTTAAAAAAATTCTGCTGGGCTGTACTGGGCCCTACTTACAGTACCATGATTTTGGTCTGACAAGCAAAAAAAAAGGGGTTTTACAAAATTTGTTGTCGATTCCATTCGTTCTGCCTCAACTTTAGTATTTGAGGTCCTCACTAGTTTTTGTGGGAAAACAGATTTTACCATTTTTTTGCCACTTTTGTTTGTATTTTCCAAAACTATACTATTTGCTCCTTTTTCCCCAGCTTTTGCTCTAAATAAGGGGGTATTTTCCCATTATTACATCATTTATATCTCCACAATTCAGCTAGAATAGTTCAAATTCTGATAAGAATAATGCTAAATGATAAAACAATCCAAATTCTGCTAAAAACAGAATTCTGCTAGATTTGCCAACATTGAACATACTGTAGTTCACATTTCCATAATGGGTATCATAATCAACAGCAGTTATTATTTATTTAATTTACTTTTTTTTAAATTTATTATTATAGTATTGCTGAAAATACAGCAAATTTAGCTTTATTTTAATGTTTGTAGTTGTCTAAATATCATTGGGAAATTTTTTCCAAAACTTGCTGCCACAGCAAATGCATGGTCTTCAAACATCGTGCGATTGGTTTGTGGGATTGCTATATTGACATCACTGATGTTTGAATGAGTTCTGTAACAATATAAATGCAAGTATACATTTCAGATAAGATGGTGCTAAACAATTGATGATTGTCTGTTATAGAGCAGAATGAGAAAGAATACACCAAATCCAGAGGTGGTTGGTCTATTAGCTTATAAAATCTCCCAAAATTGACAACTTAAAAAAACAAATTTCATCATAAACCATTTATTTTTTAATAAATAAAAAATAAAATCGAAAAGTGTATATTGGTAAAATGTATAACAGTCTTTAATATGACACAGTTTTGAGCATGATTCCTGCCACTTGGAATCACAAAAGTGGCTAGTCTAAAAAATAGCATTCCATTGCTTACCTTCTCAATTGTGGCAAGTACGATGGGATAGTTGTTGTGAAAGTTAGTGTAGGTCTTAAGCTTTGACTGCATTTTGACAAAGGTGTCTCCAAGACACTGGTGAGGTCCCCACTCATCCATGCGAGTTTTCAGGTCAGCAAGAAAATCACTGTGAATAAACAATCTTCATTACTTCAAAAAGAATACATAAAGTATTCAACAAAATAATAATTAGGAGCATATCCTACAGTATGGAAATTATCTTTTCAAATAAAGCTATAAGCAGAAAAAAATATTAACACAAGAAGAGTAACAAGTACCAAGAGTCTTCAGATATAGAATTTATAACAGAAAATTGTACAGGGAAAAAAAGTACATAGTAGTTAACAATAATTGATAACCAATTTCAATTTCAGGGGCGCTAACTGCAGTATAGCAATAATTAAAGACCATGCGTGACGTCACGATTATAAACCGTCTTAAGGTTAAGACAGTCTAGAGACCGCTCATAGCACTCTGCCCATGATATATAAACTTACGTATATACAATAATAAAGAGAAAAGCAAATGGAAACACAAATATGTGAGGTTTCACCACAAAATGAGTCGCATCGTAGGTGAAATCAAATTGAGATAATCACAAAAATAGGTTTGATGTCAAAATTTTGAGAAATTTAGTTTTAATCAATTATGAGTACTATGGTACTTAAATTTCATTATAATATACTTTTTAAGTCAGCTTTCATGCAGGAAAGTGTCCTACCAGCAGATTTTCTGAGATTCTTTTGTTTCTTTATTTTTCAACTGATTTATGGGTGATTTTCTCAAAACTGTGTTTCCATACATGACAACTTCAAATACTCATATCTTTGGATCTACTTACCCAATGAATGTAATTTAAAGTGTGGATTACAGCTTATATTATTCTCTATTAAAAGGTACAAATAACTCAATTTTGCATTTTCCTACCATGAGACTCATTTTGTGGTGAGACCTCACATATGCCGATTTTGGTAGAGAAGCTATAAATCCTGGGGAGGATTATGTCTTCCTCTTTACCAAGACACTGAATCATTGGAAAGTGGGAGGGGGGGAGGGACACAGAAAAACTGACCACGCCAAGGAGTGGGTTTGTGAGGATCTTTTTCCCATAGAAATTCTACTCATACAGAGCATCACTTTATGAACATAGCCATTATTTTTCTATTTTACCAAAACAAATTTGGGTTTTCAATCAAAAATTGGGGAATCAATCCCTCACTCAAAAAAATGTGAGGAAGCATGTCCCTCATACCCCCTACATCTGCATAAGGGCTGAACACAAATGACACTGCACAGGGGGACCCAAATATTACCTTGTAACCTTTAGAATGTTAATGATATCAGAGAATATCATTTGCAAGTTAGGTTGGTTAATGATGGCATGGTTTGTCTGCAAAGCTGCTTGTAGAGGTCTCACATACACATCTTTAACAGTCTTTAATAAATTCTTGTATACTTGCTCAGTGGAGAGAATTTCATAGGCTATGCGTGTCCTCATTTCTGGTTGAAATTCTTTACCATCCTGAGAACAAAACAAAATATAAAGTAGTTGACATACAGTAAATATTAAACTCTCAAAATGAAACAGATTTTAATATTACATGCTTGTGAATAAACATAAAAAAATCTTTCTGGATAAAGCCTTATTATACAATATCAAAAGTTTGAAAAAGTGAGGAAGAAAAAGAATATTATACGACTTATAGGCCATTGAGTGTGTTTTCTTTTATTCACCTAAAACATAATTACAGTATTAGGTCTTATGCATACCAACCAAAAAACGCATTCATTATCATACCTGGAATTCTGTGCTGTGAGTCTTTAAATTAATATTTCAGAAACATACAATTAGCATTTGAAAATGTTTCAAAATTGAAACTATGGCTATGAAATCTCAAAGAAAATAGATCATGTGTAGACCTATGCATGCCCAAACAAAAGCGAGCGCTGCATGGAATGCACGAAGGACCGATATGAGTAAATCACAATTCTTATTCACTGGTTTGAAGTTGTGGCCATCTACATTTAGTGATTATTAAGCCTAGGATGACAGTAAAAAAGAGATGTATTACTTTTTTAGTTCTGACAAAAAAAAATTGGTCGGACAAATTTTCAATGTTGGGAGGGGACGATCAACAGTTACATTTTTTTACATGGCCTTAGCTGGAGTGGTGGGAGGTCAGACAGTTACAGTAAATTTTCCTACCAATTTTTCAAATGCCTTAGTTGATGATGTGGTGCTAAGATCCTGATTGGTTTCTGTTAGGCTGAGCTGAGTCTGAACGAGTTGTATTTTTTCTGCAGTAGCAACAGGACCACTTCCAATTGACAACACCTCATCAATGTCTGATGCTATTTCTTCTTCTATTATACTTGGATCCTAAAATAATTTGGACACAAGACTGAGTTACAGCCTTTATAAAACTGAATAGATTTGGCCAGATTGACTGTCGTCACAGAAATTTGTTTAGTATAAAACAATGACTAGATCTACGAGTACCTATCTCACAAAATGTGGCGCGTACAAATGCGTGCAAAAACCTAGCATCATCATTTTAAAGGTATTATTTGATAATTTCTTCAATTCTAGATTTAGTAAAAACAATTGGTTCAATATTAGTTTACATAGAATTAAAGAGAAACTTAGTAGTAAATACAATGTACATTTTTATTTATTTTTTGTTATATTTTAAAGTAAATTTCAAAGCATTGTTCTCCCAATTGAAAATTTTATACTGGTGAATTTTCCAAAAACCAGGACTTTTCAGGCATTTGGGTTGTTTTTGGCCCTACACCAAATATTTACACAACTCTTAGCATTCCTGAATTCCCTGTAATACTAAAAAGTTATGGAAGGCAAAAAATATATGAGGATCAAAATAATATCATAATAATTTTTCAATAAACAAAATTTTTACTGGTAAATTGTAATTTTTACCCGTAAATTTGATGCCTAAAACCATACTCAGGAGAACACTGGACAGTATCAATAAATAAATTCATGTCTATGTTTATGATATCCCATAATATTCTAGATTCATCTGGTGAAAAGATTGTATACACAGGATTAACTTACCTCTTCCATTATGGTTTCTGAAAGGTTCTTTGTATCTGTAGTTTCAGGCTTAGTGACTGGCGAGGTGGATCGTAGGGTGGTTGACCTGGATTTGGTGGTGTCTGCATTTTTCAATGCCTTATTAGACCTTCGTTGTAAATAGCTTATTAAAAATTCCAAAGGGTTATCCTAAGTGAAGAAAGTAAACTAAAATTATTATTTTAAGAAATATTTTTGTTACTTGTGTTTCTAAATTTATACTGTAAAGAGACTTTTACACAGCATTATTGCCTGTCAAACCCTTTTCAACAGAAGGTCATATTCCAGAAATATGACTATCCTGTGCAAATGGGTCCAAGCAAAAGGCATAAAATTGGCAGTCTTAGAAATAGAGGACACTGTTGTTACTACCTGTTCCAGATTTAACATTTGTTTAGTTCTGCTTCACTGAATAGGCTGGCATTATAAAGTGGGCGCTTTTACACAAACCCAGCCTTAACCAGTAATGGTAATATGTCTAGGATCAGACATGACTAACAAATGCTGGCACTGTGCCGTCATTGAAGGAGAAGTACCTTTCAAGTTGCCATTTGTAAATTACAGCAATATTTCCATTTTACATACAGTTACAGTGTGAAAGAGGATATATATGGAGAGGTCTCTTTTATAACATTACATTAGAACTTGAAACATTTTGGTACCAAGTACAATATACAGTAGTAGGGGAGCATGAGGTTTCTATGAAAAAAACAAAAAAACAATTCCAAACAGCCTGACTGACAAACCATAATTTTAATTATCAATTTCAATTTTTCAATTTTAATTTATAGAGGCCATCAGGGGAAATTCACATCACCAAAAAAAAAAAAACAGTACAATATTATAAAAAATGAAATAACATATTCACATTATTATATCGGAAGAGAGGGAAGAAAGGGGTTAATATTTAAGTTATATGCGAGTAAAGTGAGAGTGGGAAGGGAAGAATGGAGAAAATGGGAAATCTTAGCATGAAAACGAAGATGACATAATTGTCAGTCATTTTCAAAATGTTGTGCTTGGACAAAATAAAAATTGTTTAGGCTTTATTACTTACCGCATTTTCATTGGCCAATTCTCTGAGTCCCTCGTTTAGTATTGGTGCCACGGCTCTGATACTCTGTAGCTCATCAAGGCCCATTGCACTATAAACCAGTTCTCCTGCAGCCAATATAAAACAGTATGTGAATGTATAAAAATGTACTAATTTGGTATTAATACTTTTTTCTAATAAAAAGGTAAAAAGTAGTAAAGCAATTGTTATTGATCAGGGTTGATTTACTACCAATCTGCTGGGCAATGGATAGTAAAAGACAACTCAGACCAGTCAAATATCCCAGTTATTTATTTATTTCCAAAATATTTGTAAAGGGTAACCCTTCCAGCAAAGCTGATACTAAGGGGCCATTTACAAGATAAAATAAGCAATACATTACAAAAATGAGAAATTAAAATGATAATAAGGAAAAACAATTCGAACTACAACATACAGAATAAAGTTTGTTAAAATGTTATGAAGGTAAAATATGTAAACTACTTTATCATATTTATTTAAACTATTAAAATCGCAATAGAAAGTTCTTGGTCTGTTTTGGACAACCTGCATGAAGAACACTTCCCTGCATGCAAACTGACCTAGAAAGTATATTATAAAGAAATATAAGTACAATAGCACTCCTAAATAATTAAAACTAAATTTCTCAAAAATTTGACTAGAGACCTTATTTTTGTGATTATCTCAGTTTCATCTCACCTACGATGAGATTTATTTTGTGGTGAGACCTCACATATTTTCTGTATGTATATTTTTAGCTCCGGTTAAACAGAGCTCTAGAACCACCCATTTGATTAAGTAAAGCAAGTAATACACTTTTTTGGTGATAATCTGAAAAGTTAAAGGCTGCTTGATTGACCTAAAACAATATTATGTTTTTATAGTCTAAGGGGGAAATTGAACTTGTGTTTGAATTAAACTGCAGTGCGAGTTGTGTGGTCGAGCGGTTAAGGCAGGGGAACCGTGAACCATAGCAATAGCATGGGTTTGAGGCCCGCTCGCACCATAGTTTTGGTGGTGGAACAAGTCTTCTCGGATAAGGACTATAAACCCAGTGTACACATACGGCTTATGTGCATTATAAAGAACTCAGTACATCTTTCGAGACGAGTAGGGGTTACCCAGTGTATTGGTCACTATACAATCCCTGTCGTGGACAAGAAGGATCGGCGCAGAGTAGCAGCTGCCAGGACATGGCATGACCCTTAGAGGCGTAGAAAGTCATAGGAATGTGCAACATCTGGTCCACATCGCCTTGAGACTCTACTGTGTAAGGCGATATATAAATCTAATTACATTACATTAACAAACATTTTACCCACTCAGTTATTGTTTGACATCAAAACGAGTTTTAAAAGTAAATTTTGCACACATTTCAAAGCAATAAACTGATACTTTACTAATACTAATGAGGTTATTCTATATAGCCTGTTGCATTAGTTAATAAAATATAGCACTTTTCTTCATAGATAAATGTTTTTACACCACTTAGAAAGATGGTAGTGCTGAAGCCTGCTATGGATGAAGTCGGTGTTCTTTCCAGGCCCTTCAAGCACCATGGTACCATGACACTTGGGATATTCACCATCATGCTTGACAGTTGGCCATTATGCTTGGAACATCATCATCCATGATGTTTAAAAGGTTATTTTGTAGTCTCAGAGTTTTATTTAGGATTTTTAAATGCCTCCTAATGAATAAAAATTCCACATGTTACCTCCAACTATGATCGACAACTACAGTATGTTACCATCATGTTTGCCTATGATACTGAGAAGAACACTGGAAGTAAAAGTTTTGAATTTAATTGACAGTAAGAGAATTAAATAATTCTTACCAGTAACCCTATCAATCATATCTAAACTTTTTTGATCAAAGTAATTCTTCACTAATTGTCTGCTAACAAGGGTTGCTTCTGTAACATGTTCAGCCATGCTTATCCACTCAGCTAGTCGTGTTGTATTGAAGTAGAGTGCTGGGGGTGTGACACCATCAAATGATTCGGACCACTCACTCAGGACTAAAATAATAAACACATGCTTGATTTTATATTTAGTTATAAAGAGGTGATTTAATTCACTCTTTTCCTTTCTTCAATCATTAAAGGGACATTCCTTCCAAAATCCCCCAAAATTTTTTTGGAAATTTACCTGTTTATTATTTCTAAAATAATAAACATGTTTAGTTACCTGTATGCTTGTTTAATTTTATTCTCAAGTAGAAAAAAGCTAATAATATTGAAATCTTTCAGGCTTATTCATCTGCTTTATTTTTGGGATCCACCAAAAAAATCAAATTCTATAGTTAATTTGCATTTTTTATGTTTTGAAATAATAAAGCAACATAAACATGGCAGATCATTATTATTTATACACAAAACAGTGACATCTAGAATATTTTATTTTTTGTTGACAACACAGAATTTTGGAAGGAATGGCCTTTAAGCTGTCCTTACACATGCACTATCTTTCCGCACAAGGCCATGCAACTTGGAATCAAAATGACTAAAGTCTTGAGAATGAGTGAGAGGAGTATGTGAAGGATGTACATCATGTCGTAGAGAGGAATTTGAAATGTTTAGGTATGCATCAATATTCGTGCAATATATGTACGACTTCTGTGAACGATAGGTAAGTACTGTTCTGTGCAAACAGTCCCTATGGTGTATGTCACTATAAAATCTGAAACTTTCATGTGCATGAATCTTGAACAAATTTTGCAGAAGTTTTTTGACGCGGAACATTTAAAAAAAAAATTGAACATGTAAATCGAAGTACAGTATGTTGTATGTAGAATGTCATATAGAGTTGAGTATTAATAATCTTTGTTAACTTTATATAAAAGTATTTGTTTAATTTTAACAAAATGTCAGACAGACATACATGGTTCGCAAAATACATTTCGCAAAATTTTTGATTTTACAGTAATGGAAACCACTACTCAAGCCGGTAATCATGCCATGCTCTTCAAGAAATGTTAATCCCACAGCGACCACTTTCTGATTTCTATAATAACAGTGTCTCTTGGACTCATGTTGTGTGGTCTGCAGTGCAGTAAGAAATAAAGGTTGGTGTGAAACCCAGGCTATAGAATTCCACCACGGAGGCCAAAGCATAACCAAACACAGTTGACAACTTCAAGCATTTGCAAAGTCATTCAGGTGATACGGAAAAATTATGCTTGTTGTGCATGACATGATGGAATGGTACCAAGGCATGAATACTTAACACATGTGTAAATTTGTAAATGAAAATAAATTGTAAATAGGTTACAAAACAACTTTTGTTAATTCTAAGCTTATAATAAAAACAAAATCATACTGAATTCACAAACCTCGAGAATAGATTGGTCCAGACACACCAGTTGGAGAAGTAAACACCATGTTGGTAAGTGCCATAAGTTTCTGAAGCAGGTTTAGACCAGGCTCTTAAAATAAGAATATAAATTAAATTATTATATACGATAACCTAAAAAACATCACACGTTTTGGACTTCCAATTTCACTTGCTTGCTTTTGTTGTTCTTGTTGGGATGTTCAACAAAGCAAAACAAAAAAAGCTCATACCTTCAATGCCAACATTTCCTAACAGGTAATCCTCAAGTTTTGTTTTATTTTGTTTTCAAATTTTTGCCTACTAAGATGGTAGACCAAAAAAAAAACTGATGAAAAAAAAACTGATGGGATATGTGCCATCATATTCAAACAACATCTTCAATAAAAAAAAAGTTCTATTATCCCAAGTAATAGAGAGTGCTAATTGATTGTACACATTCATGGTTGATTGTGGCAGCAAACCAGAAAATCTAATACTAGTAGAAATGAGTAAAACTTATGACTATACTGCTTTGTAAAATGGATTTATAAAAGACCTCTAAAACATGTGTTTCTATAGCCCCATTCACAAAGAACTTTAAACATGAATATTGTGGTAATTCTTGAATGCCGCCTTTAGTTTGTAAGGGTACCTTCCCTTCAACGCTTGCACATTGCCGGCATTCTTTTGACTGCATCAGACCCTAGATTTATTAATGTTATATTGCTGTTACTGGTTTAGGCAGGATGTGTGTGAAAGGGTTGTCACGTACAAGTTGAGTACGTCATTAGTAATTTACATAAAGTGATTGTCGAATCGCAAGTCTGGTAATTTCGTGTATTGTTCGTGTAATGGTACAGTATGTGAATTTGCATACACAATCGGCGAGACTGTTCGTATATAAAGAAAGTTGTTGTTTTGAGACACACCTGAATAGAGCGCCAAGCGGAGAGGCTGGCTACATTAAAAGTTGTACAGTATATGGACGAGATTTGATGCAGTTAATTTGTTAATGAACTGGTCAAGCAAGAGGCTGGCTGCGTCAAATGTTACAGTAATTCAGGGTGTCAAGGCATAAGTTTGTGTACGAGACTATCATTGTGAGTAGCAATATTGTATACTTGCTATGTATTATTGTAATGATTGATACTTAATATCTGATAACTTTATAAGATAATAAATTATTTGTTTACATATATAGCGCCACTTTTGTAATGAGATGGTTGGCCTATGCTGTTCGGATGGAACTTATGCTGTAGTTCTGGTTTTGAAGTACCGTACCTGTGTGGTTAAAGAGGATCACCAGATGCAGATATTAGCAGTACTGGTTGATGTTTAATGTATTACAGTAGTTGATAACTGTTGTAATGTTATGAAGGCCTTAAAATATTGTATAGAGTCATGAGTGCACGGCCGAAGCAAAAATGAAATAAATAGTGGAATAAATTTGCAACTTAAATTACTTATGTATATTTCTTGTTTTCGTATTTGCCGTTTGTACAATACACAACATTTCAGCATCCCTAGCAACATAGTCTGTTCACACCATCCATCGTGACAAGGGTTGACTGTATAATGCCGGCACTACACAGTAAAGCAGAAGTAAACAGAGATTAAAGCTGGAAATATTGGTAAAAACAGCACCTTTTATTATTAACACTGCCAACTTGCTTTTTGTTTGACCACTTTCATACATGAAACTGTCAAATTACCAGAATTTGACTTTCCATGTGTAAGGGTTTAGACCTGCTGTAATACCAGCATGGTTATTTGAATGTTGTGGTATTTTCAGTGTGAAAGGGGCTTAGGTAAGGTAAAAGACAGATCAATATTTATCTCACCACTTGCAGCCAGTGGTGGAAATATATCAATATGGCCACCAAGTGAAGTGGGTAATGTGACGGTAGAGAGAACTTCCCAGAACTGGCGAATCTCTGGATGTTCCATTGTAGTCAATGTAGAGGTCACATGGTGTACTAGTCTCAGCTCTCCTGGACTACCATCAACAAACAATCCAATGCTCCTGAAAAATATATGTAACAATATACAAATAATGAATGTATATGAGTGTGATGGACAGAATATTTCATTTTGGTGAAAGATGAAATGATCCATTCAACGAGGCATAGCCGAGTCATTTCATCTTCCACCTCTTCCATCGCATGAATGAAAAAACATTCATTATTTTATATGACACCTCCTATATAGATCCTTGTCATTTGACATTATATGAATTTAGAAACAAGTGATAAAGGGACATGATAGCGCCAGCACTAGTGCAGTACAAAATTCATACAGTGCTGCTGAGTGTGGCGCGGTCATTGTCGCATATCATGCACGTTACAAGATGTGAGTGTTTTCACATCTCGGCGAGCGTGCAATGGAGCAAAACGTATGGATCCAAAATTGCACGGTAAATGGATAAAAAATTGCACGATACATAACGTCACCATGAAATGGGCCAAATGATCGATAACGATCGACCAATCAGATTGCAGGAATCTATCTAGGTGTCATATAAATTACAATAGTGTCTATACTGCCATAATAATCAGTTTACAGAATGTTTTCAATATATTTTCATGTTTTACATTTTTTCAAATATATGAGTACTTCTGGTGGTGATTAGGGTGTACACTGAAAGATAATCCCCTACCCTTTTCTGAAGAGTAACTGCATTCTTTAATGTACATAGGAGTCTTGTTGCACAAGTGACCGCTGGGATAATGTTAAAGATGTATTGTCACTTGAAAAATGACAAAAATTAGATTTTGAAAATAACTTGTTTATCTTGAAGAAATACATAAGTTATGATGATGACACTAGAAATTATGTTATTTTAAAATTATTTACCCTCAATATTGCAACGTTATATGCTAAAAATGAGCAAAAAACATCAAAAAGGCTGGA